>ONZH01018182.1:0-27333 GCA_900303285.1 Rhinella marina
ACTCGAACAAGCACCAAGCTCAGACGAGCATGTTCGCTCATCTCTAGTCTGCTCTTCTGCAGAATGTCACATGAAGAATATCATTCTTATGAACGGTCAGCTCGACATTAGCGTGTCACACTTGAACATTTTTAATGTTCTGCTATGCAGCGGAATGTCACATCAAGAATATCATTCTTTGGGACGTCAGCTCAGCATTAGCATGTCACACTAGAAAATTTTTAACAGTCTGCTATGCAGCGGAATGTCACATCAAGACTATCATTTTTTTGGATGGTCAGCTCGGCAATAGCATGTCAGATTTAAATGTTTTTAACGGTCTGCTCTGTAGAGGAATGTCACATCAAGAATATCATTCTTTTGGATGGTCAGCTCGGCATTAGCACGTCACACTAGAGAATTTTTAACAGTCTGCTATGCAGCGGAATGTCACATCAAGAATATCATTGTTTTGGAAGGTCAGCTCGACATTAGCGTGTCACACTTGAACATTTTTATCGGTCTGCTATGCAGCGGAATGTCACATCAAGAATATCATTCTTTTGGACGGTCAGCTCGGCAATAGCGTGTCAGATTTAAATGTTTTTAAAGGTCTGCTCTGCAGTGGAATGTCACATCAAGAATATCATTTTTTGGACGGTCAGCTCGGCATTAGCGTGTCACACTAGAAAATTTTTAACGGTCTGCTATGCAGCGGAATGTCACATCAAGAATATCATTGGTCTGCTATGCAGCGGAATGTCACATCAAGAATATCATTGTTTGGACAGTCAGCTTGACATTAGTGTGTCACGCTTGAACATTTTTAACGGTCTGCTATGCAGCGGAATGTCACATCAAGAATATCATTATTTCGACGGTCAGCTTGGCATTAGCGTGTCACACTTGCAAATTTTTAACGGTCTGCTCTGTAGTGGAATGTCACATGAAGAATATCATTCTTTTGGATGGTCAGCTCGACATTAGCGTGTCACACTTGAAAATTTTTATCGGTCTGCTATGCAGCGGAATGTCACATCAAGAATATCATTCTTTTGGACGGTCAGCTCGGCAATAGCGTGTCAGATTTAAATGTTTTTAAAGGTCTGCTCTGCAGTGGAATGTCACATCAAGAATATCATTTTTTGGACGGTCAGCTCGGCATTAGCGTGTCACACTAGAAAATTTTTAACGGTCTGCTATGCAGCGGAATGTCACATCAAGAATATCATTGGTCTGCTATGCAGCGGAATGTCACATCAAGAATATCATTGTTTTGGACAGTCAGCTTGACATTAGTGTGTCACGCTTGAACATTTTTAACGGTCTGCTATGCAGCGGAATGTCACATCAAGAATATCATTATTTCGACGGTCAGCTTGGCATTAGCGTGTCACACTTGCAAATTTTTAACGGTCTGCTCTGTAGTGGAATGTCACATGAAGAATATCATTCTTTTGGATGGTCAGCTCGACATTAGCGTGTCACACTTGAAAATTTTTAACGGTCTGCTATGCAGCGGAATGTCACATGAAGAATACCATTCTTTTGGACGGTCAGCTTGGCATCAGCTTGTCACCCTTAAATTTGGAACAGTTTGATAAAGTGCGGTGGCAGCAGCATGTGTCCCTTAATTTTTTTTTACGGTCAGTTCAGCATCAGAGTGTCAAACTTAAATTTGGGACAGTTTGATAAAGTACGGTGGCAGCAGCATGGAGTCCGATTCCATTATTCAGAGCTCAAGTATTCAGTACACCCGGCTTGGTTTGAACTCTATTTTTTAAGTAAACAATTCCGGCCCCCGGGACACAGAACGAACAGCATCGCCGAGAGGCAGGGGCTCCAACAGGTGGTAGCTCACCTCCCTGCAGACAGCCAACTTGATCCTAAGATCAAACTTCGAGCTTTTTAAGTGCAGCAACTTAGATAAAAGCAATAGGACATGGAATTACCGCGGAGAGCGAAAGTGGAACGGCCGACGCGGCACACGCCACTGGGGGAGCCTCGGCCTCCCACGGCGGATAGCGAAAAAAGAAACGGTCGTCAGCGATTCTGAGCGGTGCAGTGGCAGCAGCATGTGTCCATTACATTTTTTGGAAGGTCTGCGCAGCAGCAGAATGTCAACCCTATTGTTTTTGAGTGTCAGCAGCAGGCCATCAATGATAATTTTTCACGGGTCTCTCTGATGCCCTACTTTATGTGTAATAAAGGGTGTATTGGAGTGCCTGATCCTTGTAATATTTGGCAGCTCTTTCCCTTAATTTATAGGCTTTATGAGAGTCCCACAATTATACCACAATGTGAATGAGGCCCTCCTTTATGTGATATACTGGTTGTATGGGAGTGCCTTATCCGTGTAATTTCTGGCAGCACTTGCGCTTAACGTACAAGTAAATCTATGTTTCCTAACAATATTTCCTGTAAAGTCGATGTTATCTTGGGTTTTTTTGGGGTATTTTTGTCATTCCGTAAAAGTGGCGTCATAGTCGGCCATCATCGTTAATAGCAGCGACTTCGGTGTCCAAGATGCATCCAGACATCCTCTCCATGCTGTTCCCTAACCATTTCTGTGGTGTTTCCACCATTTTCTGACGTTTCCCTATGGACCAGACACCCTCCCCTTATCCGAGCAGGGGGTACCTGGTCTTCTCCCATTGACTTCCATTGTACTCGGGTGCTCAGCTGAGCACTCGAGCACCACCTAGTGTTCAGCCAGAGCATCCGAGCTCCCGAACATTGGGGTGCTCGATCATCACTACTGGCCAGTTCAATTTTTCCATGTGAGCAGGTGATGTCACCTCATGTGGTGAAGGAGAGCTATAGTTCACATACTTGTGCTTAAATGGCCATTCTATCTGCACAACTTGCACACTGCAATGGTTTTGTCAGCGGAAACTATGGAGAAAAATTCCCACACACGAGATGCCCACACAGAGCCACCACCAAAAAATCTCACAACATTTCTGCCACCACCATTACCACTTCTCAAGCTTGCTCTATATCTGACAGCTTTTGAGCCTGCACAAAAAGCAGCAGCAGCACCACCTGCTCCCAAACTGATGACAGTAGAAGTTTCTTTGGATGTTTTGGCCATACATTGGCCCTGCTCTTTGTTGCCACTACCACCCTCCTACTTTGACATCACAACCTCCTCATCACCCTGCTCTGCCTCCCAGGCACAGTGCAACACAGAATCATCATCATAGTCATCATCATCATCCCCGCCACTATTCTCAGACTGTGCTATGTCATGGGCTTTTTGCATCCCCTAATGATTTCCACCTCTGTAATTTCCCTAAGCGCCATCAACATCAAAGCTGAAAGTGTCTCTACTACGATCACCTTAGTTGCAACAAAATACATCGTCAGGTAGACTAGTCCATGACCAGTCAAGGTTTTTTTAAAAAAAACATTGGAATAAGTTTTCAAATGTCAATTGAACAAAGTGCAGCTATGATGCAATAAATTATGTCAGCCAGTACACTTAAAGGAGAGTGGTCTAATTGCTATTAAAAAAAAAGGCTTCAGGGCACCCAACAAAGTCCAGAGATTGAACTGAAGGGGACCGGGGGAAAGTTATTTTCTCTGATAAAGCCCACTTCAGACTATTTGAGATGTTTGGAAAAATGCTTGTCCGGAGAAGAAAAGGTGAGCGTTACCATGAGTCCTGTGTCATGCCAACAGTAAAGCACCCGGAGACCATTCATGTGTGGGCTTACTTCTCATTTAAGGGAGTTGGCTCACTCACAATTTTGCCTAATTTGCCTAAAACATCCTCCAAGAGAATAATTCTCCCAACGATACAGGAGCAATTTGGTGATGAACAATGCTTTTTCCGGTATGATGCCCACCATGTCACAAGACAAAAGTGCTAACTAAACAGTTTAGAGATTAAAACATTGATTTTGGGTCAATAGTCAGTAAACTCCCTAGATCTCAGTCCCATTAAAAATCTGTGGTCAATCTTCAAAAAGCGGATAGACAAACAAAAACTCAGAAATTGTGATAAATGCCAAGAACTCATTAGGCAAGAATACTGTATGTTGCCATTAGTGAGGATTTGGCCTGGAAGCTCCTATTCAACAAGCCAGGGCACATTGCAGAAGTCTTGAAAAAGGAGGATCAGTGCTGTAAATATTGAGTCATTGCATAAACTTGATGTAAAAAGTAAAAAAAAAACATAAGCGATACTTATAATATAAAGTATACCATAGAAACATCTGACAAAAAGATCTAAAAATATTGAAGCAGCAAACTTTGTGAAAACTAAAATTTGTGTGAGTCTCAAAAGTTTTGGTCTTGACTGTAAACTTGCTCTCTCCAGATGTTCTGTCACATCAATGTACAAGCTCAGAATACATATAGCTTCTCTGTTTGGGATCTTATATAGTGTCTATGACACATGTCAATATTGCCCCTCCTGATTGGCTGAGGCCTGCAAAGCATTATGGGCAAGCCCATCAGCCAGGGCACCATCCAATGTTATGTGATCCTCTTTCATCTCTCCTGCCCTGCTGTGCTGCCTTCTGATCTATAACATGGTGGACACCATTTTGAGTAATTCATCTGAATCAAATCTCAAAAGTTTCAGATTCACTGGAATCCCAAAGTTTTGAGAAATTCAAGACAATTTTGATTTGTTTAGAAGTGATTCATTTTATTTCTAGTAATATGTTTTATAAGGGATAAGTGGCATCTTCTTCACCTCACAGCCACCTATAGCATTTCCCTCCTTGCCCAGAGGTTATCTATAACATTTCAAGAACATTTTAAAGGGAATCTGTCAGCTCTGAAACACCCTCCAAATTAGAGTAAGCGTTGTATAGTGTAAGTGATGCTGAATCCGATTATGTAATTTTTATCTTCATACTCACTTCCATTCCGACGCTGTGCTCCCACAAACCAGCAGTAAAATACACTCAGTGGACTCCGGTGCTCACTCACATAATGGAGAGGACTCAAAAAAGAGTCCTGTGAATGTATTTTACTGCTGGTTTGTGGGAGCACAGCCTCAGAATGGAAGTGAGTATGAAGATAAAACTTACATATTCGGATTCAGCATCACTTACACTATACAACGCTTACTCTAGTTCAGGGGGTGTTTCGGAGATGACAGGTTCCCTTTAAGTAACTAGAAAATATCTAGTACAGAACAGTATGTGTACATGGAAAGCTAAAATAAGGTGGTGGCTGATGCAGTTGCAGTATCTCTTCCTCAGTAGTGTATGTGTGAGACTGAATGTTGTGAGAGGGGTGAAGTAGTATTGAAGTAAAAAAAAGAAAAGTGTGGTGAAAAATCTAGTCATTGGCGAGGTAAGTTAGGTGGTGCAGGATTTTACTAATTGCAAAACCAATTTTGTTGTATTTGAAATGTTCTGCTGTTGTATTAGGTTCTAGGTAGGGAAAACTGTCAGATGTCATTTTAAGAGTTTCCATGAACATTTTACATCTAAAGTCACAGGAATTGGGTCACCAAGATTAATTGAACACATAAGAGAATCACACAATAGAGATCCCTTTTTATGCTGCACTCACCAAAAAGCAGCTTGATACATTTATCATTACTTACCTCAGTTTTATGATCCAAGTAAAATCTGAACTCTACTCCAGTTCCTAGCTACTGTACATTTCAGGTGCTGGCACACGGACCTACTGAAATGCGCTAAAATTATTAATTTTGGTACATCTCCGTCCCTGACTCCTAGCACTCCCATCAATTAGCTGTCTGAAGGGGTTGTGTCGCTCATGCGAGCACTGCGTTCTCTGCATGCTGTCTACTTTGTAGTGATGGAGAAGTGTAATTACAGCTGTTCGTCCCATTCAAGTAAATGGAAGAGGAAGCTGCAATTACAGTGCACTATGACTGCACAGTAGATAGTGTCTGGGTAAATATTCAAGAGCAGCCCTTGCACGGGGGCCACGACGGCCTCTTCAAACAGCTAATCAACAGGAGTGCTGGGAGTTGATCTGATATTGATGATCGATCCTCAGGATAGGCCATCAATATCTATAACCTGGACAATCCCTTTAGGACATATTTTAAAAACCCTGCCATATTAATTAATTCAGGTACTGTTAAACACATCCCGAGAACTGTGTTTTTACTATTGGCCCACTGAACTAATTTTGAGGTTTGTGGTCACTTAGAAACAGAGGTGGGTGTAGCTGTGTGAAATAGAGATAGTAGTTTCATTGGCTATCAATGAGTTTGTTCTTATGAGAATATTGTTTACCTCATCAGATGTGGTTTATTAACATTAGCTTGAGGTTTCAAGAAGGAAAGTTGTCCTATATTATCTAAGTAATGTTACCTTTGCAATTGCAGGTATTTAGCATTGCTTATTTAACTGTCCAATTAAACAGACAACATATTGAAGTTCTGATGAAGAGGAAATCGCTTCCACACCCACTCACCCCTTGCTAAGCTAAAATTTTGAGCAATAAACGAAACAAAAAATGTTCAAGTAAAATTCTACAAGTTGTTTTACCACAATTTACTGTTACAGCACTGCCTGCTTGCTACCACTGTGCACTCGCCTGGCTGGTCAGACACGTCTGTCTTTCTCTTGATGGGTCAGGCCGTTGGGCTTGCTCTGCTCCTCCAGGCAGGCAGCAGCCTGCTTGCTGGCTAGGCCTCCACTTCTCTGCATGTAGGGCTTGCTCTCAATCCTGTTCACTTACATTCTGATACCATAACCTCAAGCTACAGTGTCTACACCATTACCACTGCCAGTCACAGTCTTTGAGGTTTCCAGTCTGCATCTCCCACTTCATCCACAATATGAAGGGGGTCCCAAGTTATGCCGTGGATTCCTGAACCAGTACCATTCACTTTGAGATACTGGCCCACCAGTTTCCTACTGACCAGTCTAAAATAGCATTTCTGGGATACTCCTCTATAGGAAGGTAGCAATCCTCTGCTGAGTAATTGTACAGGAATTTGTGTCTACCTTCTGCAAGGTCTTTGAGGACCCTAGCCATACTTCTTCTTCAGTCTCATATCTTCTCCACCTCCGCCAAGGCAACCTTGCAGTCAGGCAGTATGCTGTTCAGCTCCACACCCTGGCTGCAGGGCTATCATGAAACAAGGCTCTGTTGAAAACCTTCCTGGAGGATCTGTCAGGTTTCATAAGTGATGAACTGGTCAGTCATGATGTCCCATCTACCCTGGATGACCTTATTACCTGGGTAACCCAAACTGATCTTCGTTTCAGGAAATGTCTCAAAGAACCTGCACGTGAGAGGAGAGGTCCTGGTTGGCATCTACGTTTCAGAGGCCCATGCTTCCATCTCCTGATCCTGAGCCTATGCAACTGGAGGATGAGCATCTGCATAGAAGCAATAAGGACTTATGCATGTTTTTCAAAGCTAAAGATACTATGGGGGAGATTTATCAAACTGGTGTAAAGGAAAACTGGCTTAGTTGCCCAAAGCAACCAATCAGATTCAACCTTTCATTTTTCTGAGCTCCTTTGGAAAATAAAAGGTCGAATCGGATTGGTTGCTATCAGTAACTAAGTCAGTTTTCCTTAAAACATACATTGAAGACTTGGAGTGGACCAAACAGTTTTTGCATCTTTTACACGTTTAGTATGCGTCTTTTTCTCACCACTCCTAGTGTCAGTTTTACTTGTTCTCCTGATTAGCCTTGTCTCTAAATGAAGTCAGAGCTGAACCATACCCAGATTTCCTTTGTTTCCATGTCTCTGTCAGTGGCTAAGGAACATAATCTCCCTTAGCAACCGGATCAGCAGCTGGTGTTAGTAATTTCCCTTCATAATAGAGCAGCCTTTCCAGTGCTTCTCCATCTCTCCTCTATGGAAGGATTTTTCTGGGGGGAAACTCAGGAGAAACAAAAGTACAGACACTATAGGTAGAACTATCAGTTAAAAAGACATGCTTCTTTTATTTCACTACTTACAGAATATAGGTTTAAAAAAGGCCTTAAGCATAAAATCATATAGCCATACGCCCATCTGACCAGTTTCGCCTCACAGCTTCTTCAAGGGCTTTGGGGCTGTGAAGAAAAACTGTCTCCAAAGTTAATACATCCTGTGTCCCTCTAAATAAATACAGCTTTTCAGACACAGAGCTGAATGTCCACAATCCTAAAGGGGCTTTCCAGGATTTTACTACTGATGATCTATCCTTAGGATAGGTCATCAGTATCTAATCGGTGGGGGTCTGACACCCGGGACCTCCGCCAATCAGCTGTTTGCGCCGCTACCTTTTTGCAGCTTACCAAGCCCAGCGCTGTACATTGTGAGCTGCTCCTAGGCCACGTGACCAATGAATGTGAATGTGTCACTGGCCTAGGAAAAGCTAAGAGAAGGCTGTGGTGCTCACGGGAGCGCCGGTGCCTTCTCAAACAGCTGATCTGCGGGGGTCCTGGGTGTTGACCCCCACCGATCAGATACTGATGACCTATCCTGAGGACCCCTTCAACAAGCTCCTCTAATCGGCTGTGACCGAGATAAAATGTCAAATAAAAAGTTATTATGAAACTTGGCACATTAAAAGAAATTTTATTTGTCACTTTGTGATTTTCTTATCTAACCATATTCTTCCTATCTGCAATCTCACTGTGTGACCTGGTGAACCTAATCCATCTGTACATGGTGAGGTCTGTATACAACTCAGGACTCCAGTCAACAGGCCATTCATTTCACTTCTCAGGAGCAGATGTCGTGGTGCTTCACCACTTTCCTTCACTCCATCTTCAAACACACACCTGTAAATCTCCTCAGCCGCTCTTGGATTGCCCTAGGTCAGCAACTGAGAAACAACAAAAGCAGATGCCCTTTGTAAAATCTAAGTAACTTCCTGTGTCCATGTCTTGTGGGGATATTTGTTTTACTGTGTAGACCTTCCTGGACTCTGGGACTTCCTGCATCAGGCCTTGGTGACCCGATACCAAATACCCACCATGTGTCCCTAGTGGTGACATCAGTCAACGGGAAGGTGCTCACAGAATCCATAAAGTGGTCTGCACATTATTATTTTATGTCCTTCCTGTCTCTAACTTTCCCCTCTTACTGTGACTGCACTGGCTTCACTTGCACAGCCCTGTTCTACACTGGAACCTGGGGCAGATTCTTTATTGGTGTTCTGCTTGTGGCATCAGTACAGCCTGTCCAAGCTGCATCAGTCCTTTAGGACTTTCAAGGTCTACATTCCTGTCTATGCTGGCTTATCTGATGTCATCAACAAGAAGGAGGGTGTATCACAACTTCAGCAAGAAAAAAAGACGGGTCATGCAGATTAAATAAAACAAGTATCCTTTATCAATAATTCCTGAGTAGAGATGAGCGAACGTGCTCGTAACGAGCACTGTACCACTTAGCTCCCCTGAGCACGCTTGGGAGCAGGCAGCCACTTCCGTCGGGTGAGGAGGACGGAAGCGGCTGCTTGCGCCCATGCGAGCGCAGGGGAGCCGAGTGGTACAGTGCTCATTACGAGCACGTTTGCTCATCTCTATTCCTGAGCTCTTCGATAGGCTTTATGGATCTAGAATTTTTACAAAGTTGGATCTTCTAGGACATCATAATCCAAATTCTTGAAGGTGATTTTTATACCTTAGACCAGGGATGGCCAACCTGAAGCTCTCCAGCTGTTGCAAAACTACAACTCCCAGCATGCCCAGACTTGCCTTCAGCTATCAGCCTACAGCAGGGCATGGTGGGAATTGTAGTTTTACAACAGCTGGAGAGCCGCAGGTTGGCCATCCCTGCCTTAGACGGTCACTATAAATATTTCATCATGCCTTCCCTTCAGCACTTGAGAGTGAACAGCTTTTATGCTAAGTTTGAAAAATGCATGTTTAAAAAGATGTCCCTACCCCTCCTGGGGTATATTATCTCTGACTGTGGCATTGAAATGGATCCTGAGACGTTGTCTGCTGTGTTAGACTGGCCTCACCCTACTGGTATTATTTATTTATTCTATTAACTTATTTATTTTATTCACTTATATAGATCACATATTCTGCAGCTCTTTATATACATTAGCATCACACTGTCCCCAATGGGGCTCACAACATAAGTTCTCTATCAGTATGTCTTCGGAGTATAGGAGAAAACCCACGCAAACACGGGTACATACAAACTCCATGCAGATGTTGTCCTTGGTAAGATTCAAACCCAGGACTCCAGCGCTGAAAGGCACCAATGCTAACCACACATGGTACTCATATATGCTATCCAGCAATTTCAGGGCTTCGACAATTATTACAGATAATTCATTTCCCACTTCTTCACGTTGACTGTGCCTATTTATGCCCTTACCCGGAAGGGCAGAATACCAAGGTCTGATCTGGTGAGACTGAATCTGCTTTCCAGTCTCTCAACAAGCCTTATCCTCTGTGTCTAGATGTGTCCAAGCAGTTCTTTCTAGAGATGGATGCATCCTCCGGTGCAGCTTGTGTCATTCTCACTCAGAAGATTGCCTCTGGTAAGATGCACTTTTGTGGTTTCTTCTCAAACCCCATCTCTGCAGCAGAACGGAATTACTTCATTGGTGACAGGGAGCTAATTACAATCGAGCTGGCCCTTGAAAAATAGTATCATTTGCTGGAGGCTGCCTGTCATAATTTACACTGTCCACAAAAATTTAACTTACCTGCAGTCAGCGCAACATCTCAACCTTCTCCAGGCTAGGTGGTCATTATTCTTTGCACGTTTCAATTTCATTTCACATTTCTGTCCGGCTGACAAGAATACTAAGGCAGATACCCTCTTCCATTCTTTTAAAGGGGTATTGTTTCAAGTTATTCCTTATCCGCAGGAGAAGCCAGTCGCACATGCGCGCGGCCGTTCCATTAATTTCGATGGTAGTTCCAGAGATAGCCGAGTACAGCACCTCTAAACTATATACAAATTTATTTGTACTGTTTATGATGTTGGGTAATGTATTGTTTAACATTGAAAATAAAGTGAAAGGTTTTTTAGAGTAAAATAAAAAAATTTCATAAGAATAAATCCCTGATAATCATACATAAAGACCGGACCCTGACACAGTCACTAGTGTTGAGCAAAGTAAAGCATTTGAAGCGGAATTTGATCCTAAGTTTAGAAAAACTTCAATTCACAACAATTCTGAATTTCTTCAAGCCTTGTGGTAACGAATTGGGTTTTCCAAAAATGGCAGCTGCACATGTTACAAAGCGAAACTAAGTCTAGAGGAGACAAGCTAGGGAATGCAAGATCACCCATAATGCCATGCAGCCAGCCAATGTGCAAATAGCAATCCCCTGTGATGTCACAGCCCTATAAAACCCTCATCCCGGCTCCACCATTGTTCTTTTAGCTGAGCTAGGGAGAGAAGTGGCAAGTGCTCATGCACTAGGATGGTTTGCTGAAAATGATTAATAGAAGAATATGGGAGATGTAGATGGCCAAGAGAGTGCAGGGAGACTGCAGGGAGAGTGCAAGTATACTTATGCTACATCAGTTTTATTTATGTATTCCAATATTTACTTAATCCTACATCAGCCGTAAACTAAGATTATGTATATGTAATATGTATATATTATTTTAGTGCCAGCGTGCCAACCCTTAGGGGAGGCAGGTCTTAATAATGACCATCCTCATCTATTGCTGGCTTTACTTCTTACAAATCATCCTTTAAAAGTCAGCAAGATGCAGAGAGAGGAGGAGCTGAATGTTCATGAAGACATATTCTCTTTGATATTAGGTAATGTAGAAAAGGAGGAAAAGCAGATGGCAGAAGAAGGGCTCCCACTTTTAGAGCAGTAGAGCGCTGGGTTTGGAGAAGTGGGTACAGCCCCTGTTTAAAAAGTGCATTAAAGGTGCCGAGCGACCATTAACAATGAAGAAGGACTATACAGTGCGCTCCGTGTGGCTGTACCCTAAAGCCGCGTGGCCTGGGTTAATTAATAACGAAGCGAATTTCCAATCGCTCATCTCTAACAGTGACCCTAACACATTATATATAAAAAGAACTGTTGAACAAGGGTCAGAATAAAATTGTTCTTTGACAGGTCAGTTTCAAATCAGAATTTTAATCCTGCTATAAATGCCCAGTATTTCTTAAAAAGCTATTTCTATTTGAAAACAAAGCTAAAAAAGTCTCATTATTTGTAGCAAACAACACAATAACTATAGTCATTTGACTAGTACAATTACAGAAATAGTTTTGGTCATTAAGCAAAAAGCGAGGCTAAATAAGACCTAACCTTTAAATGTCCTACTTACTGTCATGGCTTTTTTCGCTGTTAATATGCACACATTTAAATATACAATATAAGAGAGCAGTTATTTATATATTTCCCATAATCAAACATCCACATGTTCATGACAGTGGGCATATACAATGTGATTTCTGCTAGTTTTGTGAACATGGTATCATGGAAAGTGAAAAATTTCATTAATGTCAACAAAAATTGGAGGAATACAAACATTTCACTGGAATAGAGCGCTTTCGTTAAGAAGGGTTCCCTTTTGGGATGCAGCACATACTGTATATCAGCATATGGTTGGGCAAACTGTTTCTCACATATTTTCCTAACACAATCTGTGCAAACTTCCTCTGTGAAAATAATGTTTTTAATTCAATACAATAATAAAGAGACTTTTCGTCAAGGGAGTGTTGCTTCCAGTCACTGAATATAGAAGATATTATTCATAAGCAGCAGTCAGATAAAAAGTTGCTTTCTATTTGCAGATATATATGTATGTTTGGTTACATGTCACAGACACTGAATTTTTTTAACTTTCAAAATCTCATTTTACTGCTGGAAAGATTGTCTTGGAACAATCAAATATTTGGATGCAGAGATATTTTGCAAGCACAAAACAAAAGAAACAAAAGCATATCACATTTTCTGACTGGAGGACCAAACTGTGAAAACTGGCGATTAAAGTCAAACTACAGAGCACATGTAATGCTTTAACTTTCTAATTTACACTGAGTCTAGTGCAAATCTTAAGCAAAAATATATAAAAGATACTAAATGTATAATTTCTGTATAATCACATCATTTACGGGAAAATAATTTCAAATACATTTTAATAGATTTTAAATATAGTCACCAAGAGACATTCCTTGTATTGAGTGCTCTCTATTCTTCTCATGAAGTCCTTCTCCTTCTCCTCATCTACTGCAAGATTACTCCTTTCTACAAAGGCTTATGATCATTTTGGTCTCCATCTTGTCTCCTATGTCTTGTTTGGATGGCTACAGTATAATCACTTTTTGGAACCTCACCCCCCAAAAATGGGGGATGTTTTCTGGCTAAGCAGAAAATACTTGACCTTAGGCTAATGCTAAGACCTGCTGTACGCAGTTGTCAGATTCTTCATGCATTGCTCATTACAACATCAGTATCTCATAGGCTCCTTGGACCACAGTCATTTTTCAGAGGAGATAGATTTGGATTTAAACTGCAAAATCTTTTTGTTGTCAGGCAAATAAGATATTGCTAGATGTATCTGATAACAGCTTTCTCTCTTGTTGGCCAAATATTAAAGAAAAGGTGAAATAAAAAGGTTTTTTCTGTTGTACAGTTTATGCTGTACCAGGGTCTGTTATTTGAAAATACTTGATTTTTTTATTGTGTTAGATCTTTGTAAAGTTCTCAGTAGATAAGAGTAGCTTGATCTACTTCTGTTTTATACAGTATTTACATCCATTTCCTCAATCGAAAATTATACAAATTATTGCTCCAGTTGTTCTGTTTGATTTATTTCAAGCTAGCATCTCAGATTTGTGTCCTTTCTGCTGCAGAATTCTCTCTATCACAGATCGGGGGTGTCTTTTCTGCAGCAGCTTTCTTGAAATCACAACTCAGGGAGCATGTACTTCTACTGCAGATTTCTCTCTCTGACAGATAAGGGGCACATCCTTTGTTGGGGGGGGGGCTTGTCTATTTTGCTACAGCTATCCTCCTGCAGTTGTCACAGTAGATATGGCTGGTGGTAGCTGAAAGATGGAACTGATGGGATGAAGAAATATGCCACTTTAAAGAAAGATTTTATTGAATAACTCAGTGGCTATACTAAATTTTTATTTACATGCAGTTACAAAAGTATTCAGATCCAGGTGCTGGCCTGATAAATGTTGAATATGTCTTTAAAGGGGTTGTCCCACAAAATATATTTTACAGTTTTCAAACCAGCACCTGGATCTGAATACTTCTGTAATTACATGTAAATAAATTAGTATAGCTGGTGAGCTATTCAATAAAATGTATCTGTATAGCGCCACCTGCTGTTTGTTTTTTTTACTTATTTCTTTGTCCAGCTCACTGAGATCGTCCCACATGCTCAGTTTCATCCTTCAACTGCCTCCTGAGCTGTGATAGGGAGAACATGGACACGCCTCCTGAGCTGCAGCAGAAAAGACACTCCTCTTGAGCTGCAGATTGATATGAATCTAGCAGAGCAATGAATGAGGAGATCTCTGGATCTAATGTGCAGTACAGGGCTGGTTCTAGCTTTGTTAGAAAGAGATTGTCATGTGCTATATGAAATCTGATTTCAATTTTTTACATTAATCATGGGATAACCCCTGTAATGTTAAAGTTACATTTTATACTGTAGTTTATTCAACAATTCTATAATTTTCTTGACAGTGATGGGGTAACGAGTCTACTAGTGGAGGCCACTGCACTCATCAATTGTAAGGCTTTTTCCGGGTGCGCGTCCCTTTTTGATCCCTTTTCCACCCCAGGATCAATATCTTCCAAATATACAATATTCAGACAGCACTCCAGTTCTGATATCAAAGTGAAGGATTTATTCAGCCAGACAGGTTAGTGCACATCAGTGTAGTGACGTTTCAGGCTTACGACATTTGGAGCCCTTCATCAAGCCAATTGTATGCCTCCACGTGTGAACGCTGGCCTCAGTCTGACAAGCCTTTTTAGATCTGTTAAGTCAACTCACTGAAAAGTGTCTACCAGGACAAAATGAAATATATAAGATCACAAAAATGTTTATTTAAAATCTATAATTTTAAATACATTTAAATAATTTATTACAAGCATTTGTATAGTTAATTTTAATTTGGAAAACTATTTCAAGTATACCTACAGTATGTTCATTTGGCTACTTACTATATCTGGTGTTGATCACAAGTATCTTGCAGGATGTTGTGCACACACTGTATTTTGTATATTTTGTTATTCACACTTCTTTGCCAGCTTCGCATGCATACAGCTGTCTTGTAAGTCAAATGGAAACAAAGCTGATGAGCACCCAATGAAAGAGGCTGTACATAATCGAAACAGCATATGGTGGGAATGAAGAACATCTTTTCTTTTGTTGAATGTTTTTTTTCCTTTTTTTGTATTTCTTTCTGGCATTCTACTTTTCTGTTCCTGAAACAGGGCTAATTACAAAAAAAAAGTTGGAACTGGTAGCTAGATATCTTTAAAGCCATTGCTTTTAAGAATGAACAAAAGAGACATGGTCGGAACCTGATAAAAAGAAAAGAGGGAAAAATCTAATGAGGATGTTGCAATAAGTGCTAGCAAGGAAAGTTGACATAAAAGAGCTTTTAGTCTCCAATTCATAAATAGATCAGCATCAGATGGGCACAGAACATCCTAACAGCCATATGCATGAAATTCATATTCAGGTCTCATTCATTCACATTGCATCTTGTAACATATAAAGGATTATTTAATGAATACATGTGATCAGTTCTGAGAATGTAGATGATTCAATTACCATAGTGAAAGTATATGCTGGATTGTACATTATTTACTTCCGTCCTGATGAGCTTGTCTCTTATTAATATATAGAAACACATAAAGACGCTGTTCAAAATGTTATTCAGATACGATAAATCAAAGAAGAGTACTAATCAGTGATTAAAATAGTAATTATATCATTTTTCTTAAAGGGCTTTTCTGGCAGTACAATATAGACAAACTATCCTCAAGATAGGTCATCAATATCTGATTTGTGAAGGTCCGGCTCCAGACACCTCCACAGATCAGCTGCGATGCTCTGCTGTGTGCTGTGCCTCATATTTTCACTTGAATGGGACTGAGCTGCCCATGGACCATGTGACTGATGAATGTGATGCCACTAGCCTATAGAGAGGCCGCAATCCTCATGGCTTCTGCAGCTGATTGCCAAGGTTGCCAGGAGTAAGACCCCCATCAACCAAATATTGATGAGCAATCCAGAGGATAGCTCAATATTTTACTCCTGGGAAACCACTTTAAGTGGAAGTAAATGGGACGATTACTGTAAAGTTCATTGACTAATTCGGTGAAACCCAAGTACTACAGTCATAAACCATTGACATGTTTGGAAGACCACTTGGGTTTTTTCTGTTTGCACTTACCAAGAAAGTATAGAAATACCTATACACAAGAAGAAAGGTAATATTTAAAGGAAATCTGTAGACTCTGTAGACATCTGTGAACATCTAGGATGTAGATCAGCCATATCTATTGTATTCTGAGTTTAGGTGCCAATTTGAAGCATGCCAATTTTAATCACTGTGCTCCGGGAGGCTACAGATGCAACTCCTTCAGGCACAAAAGTAACATGAAGAGAAGCATAGTAATTCATATATAGGTCCACATTTCTTTAGACTGCTGCTTCCTCCACCAGTCTTAAAAAGATGATCACTGAAATGGTTCGCATCAAATCCATTTTAATAAACATGGTGTAATTTGGACTGCCAGAAATTAAAGCTAAGCACACGATCATTTGCAGCAATTGGCACAAATACATTTTTTTGAAATAATAATCTTAAAGGGGTATGCTGTTGATAGTAATTGATGGCATATTACTAGGCTATGCTATGAGTTACTGATAGGTGAAGGTCCAAATGCCAGGGACCCCACCAATCATCAGAATAAAAAACAAGGGCTGGTTAAGTGCTGCAGCTCCTTTACACATTTGACTTGCACAGTCGCGCTCCTACCTGCTGTTGAAGTCTTGCTACCTAAAGCTTGCACAGAAATTAGCCAGAGAAAGTTGGTAGGGTTCTAGTTAGAGCTCATTGTCCACGTCCATCACATCACTGCCTACTGACATTTCAAGTAATTTCAGAGAAAAAAAAATATCATGCAGATTTTACATATGTATAAAAAATAATCAAGCTATCTGACTCACAAAAAACAAGTTTTTCCTTTTATTACTTTATTGCTCCATTTTGCTATCAATTTTAAGGAGTTTCAAGGCAAGGCAGTTTATATGACTGTTTTCTTAAAAGGGTTGTCCAAGATTGCAAAAACATCTCTGTCCTCTTCCAGAAGCAGCGGCACCCCGGTCTATGTGATATATATGGTATAGCAGCTTAGATCCATTGAAGTGAATGGGATGAGTTGCATTATCATACACAACCTGTTGATAGGTATGGGAAATAAGCCATGTTTTTTTGTTTTTGTTTTTTTTGGATACATTCTCTAACTTGATCAAAATTCTGCCAGGGGCTACCTAACCTAGTGAAATGGGGATTAGTGGTACCCTGTTCTCCTAATAAGTGGGGCTCCTAGAGGAGGTACCCTAAACTATTAGACATATATGAGATATACAGTACCATGCAAAAGTTTTAGTCAGGTGTGGAAACATGTTGCAAAGTAAGAATACATTCAAAAATATAAGTATTAAGAGTTTAAATGTATTCTGAAGAAGGGAAATAACCCCAAACATATAGCCAGTGTCATTAAGAGCTATTTTCAGCATAAGGAAGAAGAAGGAGTCCTTGAAGTAACAATATGGCCTCTACAGGGCCCTGATCTCAACATCATCAGGTCTGACTCCTGAAGAGACAGGAGGATTTGAGTAAGTCTAAATCCATAGAAGATGGTTAGTGGTTAGTTAACCAAGATGTTTTGAACAATCTCACTGTCACGGGAGGCCGGCGGCGCGCTCCCCGCTTGCAGCGCCGCCGGACCTCCGTATCCACGGAGCGAGGACGCGACAGGCGTCCTCGTCTCCATAGCAACGAGAGGCGGGGAACGTCGGGCGGGCTTCCGGATGCTGTGTGCCCGGCGTCCCCGCCCCCCTAGACACGAGCAGTGGGTGGTGCTGAGCGCTGGCCCGGCAAGCCAGCGCTCAGAGTTATTGTATATTGTATTTACTGGGTCATGTGGCGCTGGCCACGCCACATGACCAGACTGTTAGCATAATTGAGCGCTGGTCACGTTTGGCCAGCACTCATTATGCAAATGAGGTCATGTGACGCTGGCCCCGTCACATGATCCATTGGAGGGCTTTTTAAAGCAGGCTAGCTGCCCTCTCAAATTGCCTGTGATTAGTCTCCTTTGATCAGTGCTCGTGCGACCTTTTGGATTAGCTTGGATTTTTGAACTTCGGATTTTGGACTTGACCTCTCTCTCGTTTCACCCCCTGGCATTGACGTTACCTCCTGTGTTTGACCCGGCTTGTTGACCTTCCACCTGCGTGTTTGTTCTGTCTGTGTTTGTCCGTCCCTTTGTTCCCTTTCCCTTCCTGCGCACTTATCCAGTGTAGGGTCCGCCTTCGTGGTTGTCCGCGGCCGCCTAGGGCCGACTGAGGCAAGTAGGCAGGGAAAGACGGAGGGGTGCAGTACAGGGCTCACCTACCCTTGTCTCCCCCACGTGACACTCACTGCCTACTATGTGCGAGTGTACCTAGAAGAACTGATGCTGTTTTTAAGTCGAAGTATGGTCATATTTCTCTTTTATTCATTCACTTTGAAATCTGTTGACGGTGAGATACCCCTTTACAATCCTATTAAACTAATGGTATCCATAAATTTACAAAATATAAAAAAGTGTAAAATAAAACACTGATTTATCTAAAAAATATTTGATGCTCAAAAATGTGTGTCCTTTCATGATCTGTTACGGGTTTTTCGAAAATATATAATCCTGAAATTTTAATTGTAATGACTATACTGTGAATACAATTTTTGTATGTATTATCATCTCATATTGTCACTTTCGTTTCAAAGTTTTTGCATTTTTTTAAATTTTATTTTAGCTGTTGACAGTACTGGTACAGTAAGATTATCTAATATTACTAAGCACTAACTGAATAAATCTTATAAATGTACAGATCAAAACAATAATGTGTCAGAAATAACAAAACTTTCAGATTGATGATGCTTGGGTTTTGTTTCATACTTTCAGATCACACCTTTATTGGAGATATTAATTGAACTTAACGGATTTCAGTAAATGATTCATTTATCTAAAGTGGCTCTGCTCAGTCAGTCACATGTTCATTTAAAACCATTTCAGTGTTCTTCCATAAAGTCCTTCTGATTTTCTGAGACCAGACTGTTGTCATCTTGGCCATTGGTGACACTGAAGCCCCAGTGGGACATACGTTACTTCTTTCTTGTTTCAGGGTATTTTCTGTCACTGCTAATTCTTCTTTGTGGCTTATCCTTCTGTGACTGAGCATTACCCAGCGTTTCACGGCTCTCTGCATTAGTCTATAAACCAATTAGTGCTCACAGTAAATGATACATATAGTTGTCAGAGCACAAGGTTCAAAGCCAGGTCAATATTCTCTAGGCTTTAGTCAATAGGAAATATAGACCTACACAATGTCAGCCATATTGATTTGGAAAGATTACTTTGTCTTTGTCACTCTGTGTGTTACAGAACTTACTTTGATTTCATGGGTAATAACGAAGACCAATATTAAACATGTAATGAAAGTGTTTTTAATCACTGAACCTTTTATGGATTTTTTATGTGTAAATAGGAAACTCATAACTCGTTGCTCTGAGTTTACATTCCGCATCGATCAGTCACTACTTGTGCTTGTACTCAGCCTTCTCCTGACTAGCCAGTTAGGCATTTGTACAAAATGTTAGTTTTTGAAAACATTAGTAGAACAATTAGACATGTTGCTTTTTCATGAGAACTTGAATACTACTGGTTCTGTTTTCAAAATGATTTTCACCACTGAACTAATAATCTATTAGTGTGTTCAATATTAATCTATATAGTACAATTACAATTTATTTAGAACCAACATTTACCAAATTAGTTGACTTTTTCAACATCCAAAAAAGCACTATAAAATGTAATTGTGTTGAAAATCAAATTTGTGGACTGATTCTTTAAGTTAATAGAAGGTATATGTTTATTGTACGAGCCAAGATGAATGTAGGACTTGGTCATAAGCATATGTGTTACATGAGGACCTACACAGTGGACTTGGAAATATTACTTTGTTACTCTTTGTGTTACAGAACTTACTTTGATTTTGTGGGTAAAAACTACTATAAAACATGTATTAAAAGGGTTTTTAAACACTAACCTTTCATGGATTTGTGTCTTTGATTAAATAGAATTGATGTTTTGAAGCAAAAATATGTTATTTGTATTTCTTTGTATTACGAGATTCACTGAAAAAATGCACTAAAACAGTAGATGCAAACAATATATGGACTAAGCCCTCACTCTATAGATAAAATCTGAGACTCTTAGCCAATACATTTTAATCAAAATACATCTGTGCCCACCTACCCAGCGCCACGGTGGTCTCAGTCCAGGCAGGTCCTACGCTAAACCTTCCTATGCGGTTGTGCATTTATGTTTAGGTGCGCAAACCCTGCACATATAGTGTGCTGCTCCTAGTTACCTCTGTGTGCATCAGCATCATTGGTTGCTGATGCACACAGAGGTAACTAGGAGCAGCACACTATATGTGCAGGGTCTGCGCACCTAAACATAGATGCACAACCGCATAGGAAGGTTTAGCGTAGGACCTGCCTGGACTGAGACCACCGTGGCGCTGGGTAGGTGGGCACAGATGTATTTTGATCAAAATGTATTGGCTAAGAGTCTCAGATTTTATCTATAGAGTGAGGGCTTAGTCCATATATTGTTTGCATCTACTGTTTTAGTGCATTTTTTCAGTGAATCTCTAAATTTAGCCTTGCACATCCGCACATTCTACTATCACATGGTGCAGGATGTTTGTATCTGTTTTCTGTAAATATTTTTTGTCTCTGGAAGCTGTAGCACCTTCTGGTGTGAATGCGCTACTATAACCAGGGGAGTAGCATTCATGTGCACTTTTGCCCCACCTATCTAAGAGGCGACCTTGATTAAGGTGGTACATATAGGTGTGTGTGCTCCTCCTCTCATTGGTTGCTGATGCACACAGAGGTAACTAGGAACAGCACACTATATGTGCAGGGTCTGCGCACCTAAACATAGATGCACAACCGCATAGGAAGGTTTAGCGTAGGACCTGCCTGGACTGAGACCACCGTGGCGCTGGGTAGGTGGGCACAGATGTATTTTGATCAAAATATATTGGCTAAGAGTCTCAGATTTTATCTATAGAGTGAGGGCTTAGTCCATATATTGTTTGCATCTACTGTTTTAGTGCATTTTTTCAGTGAATCTCTAAATTTAGCCTTGCACATCCGCACATTCTACTATCACATGGTGCAGGATGTTTGTATCTGTTTTCTGTAAATATTCTTTGTATTACGACTTAATTTTTTTTTATTCCTGTATTTTAAGGTTTTTTTTCCATTAGGGATCAGTTACTTTAACAATTTTTTTAAAGATACTGTAAGGCCATGTCTACATGATAGAATATTACTACCTATATGCACCAGTTAGGGTATACCTAAGGTATACTCTACTAGACAGCACTGGAAGCCATTTTCAGGCACGGTTTTGCCAGGGCTAAGGCTACTTTCACACTATCAGCAGGCCTGATCCGGCAGGTGAAGGGTGCTGCCGGATCAGGACTGCCGCAGCGACATGTGTGGAGCCGGAACCGCGCTCCGGCCCCACACGTCACACAGTACATACATACACACACACAGACACACACACATATACACATACATACATACATACATGCTCCCGGCAGGTCTTCAGAGCGACGGAGAAGCAGGACGGCTCACACAGGTGACGATTCCCCACAGCGCCCTCTGCTGGGCGCCTGGTGGAATCGTCACCTGTGCGCGCCGTCCTGTCCCTCCGACGCTCTGAAGACCTGCTGGGGTGCATGTAAGTATGTATGTGTATTTGTATGTGTATATGTTTGTGTATGTTTATGTTTATGTGTATGTCTATGTCTGTATGTGTGTATGTGTAGCCGGATCCGTCATGAACTCCATTGAAAGTCAATGGAGGGCGGATCCGGTTACCATTGTGGTCACACCAGACGGATCCACCCCTATTGACTTGCATTGGGGGTCATTCCGGATCCGTCTTGGTGCGGATGCCTGGACCGGAGAGAAAACCGCAGCAAGCTGCGGTTTGTTCTCCGGTCTGAAGACGGAACGGAATGCTTTCAGGAGCATTCAGTTGTCTTCAGTTCAGTTTTGTCCCCATTGACAATGAATGGGGACAAAACTGAAGCGTTTTATTCCGGTATTGAGCACCTATGACGGAACTCAATACCGGAATTTTAAAACGCTAGTGTGAAAGAAGCCTAACTGGTTAAAGGACAAATTGAGCTCCCTCTCTATGCCAGCACCACAATCACAACTGATCATACAGTTAAACATAAGCGACCAGAGTTTTGTCCGATAACAGCCGTTAGCGCAAGAATGTGGCTGTCAACTACTCCTGATCACTTTGGGCCCATGCAATCAGCAATGATGTACATGTACATCACTGTGCGGGAACTACAGTACATCAAACTGATGAAATACTGTACATGGAGTTAAAGAGTATTGCAGTTGTTTGAAGCTCAATTATTGCATAGTGAAGAGCTATGCATATTCCGAATCTATGCTGGCTTTTAAAGAATGAAAACTTTCCTGTTGACTAGCTGGACATCTAAGTACATTGACACTAGAGATGAGCGAATCGATTCGTCGATTCGTTGATTCGTATCGAATCTTGGGATTTTTTAGCTGCAAAGCAAATCCGAATATTAGGTGATTCGCTTCGGCTTTGTACCCATTTGCTACGTAGTTTGTCCTATAAATTATACGCTATTGCTAGGTATAAGTTTCTGTATACGCTGTTGTGTACGATTTCAATTCATTAGCGAACTTTTACTGTTAGTTCGTTTATCGTGCGCAAAAGCCCGGGAAGAAAGCGGTCACCTGACCTAATGGGCAGGGCTTGCTCTGATTGGCTCAGGCTTGGTAAGCCAGTGACGCATCACTTCTGCTGCGACTGCTGAGACGAGCAGAAGCACTGTGTGTAAAGTTCTGAGACTCTGAGACCTGTTTTGTGAAAATTGGGGTGTAATTGCTCTGGGAATCCATATTACAGATATCAGGGATACTGCAGGGCAAGTGCAGGGCCAGTTCAGGGCTAGTATTTAATCAAGCAGGGAGAGAGAGACAGGGAGAGATAGGGAGAGACAGGGAGAGACAGTGAGATACAAGGACAAAGACCAGCTGCAGGGCCACATAGTGAATTGAAAAATGTCTGGAATGGATAAGCAAAAGGGGTCCAGTTCCAGCCAGACTTTGAGCTTTAAAAAAAAGAAGAATGTGGGACAGGGCAGCAGTGCCAAAAGACCTGTAGCATCTACTAGTAGTATTTGCAATACTTGGCCGTTGTTCTACCAGGCTAACCCACCGAGGCGCAAAATTGTAGTGGAGGAGAAAGTAGATGAGGTAGTGGAGTGGATGGCACGCTCATCTCAGTCTCAGCCGGATGATCTGCTGTCATCTGCTGATACAGTATCCATATTTAGCCAGGGGTCAGACTCGTCCTGCTCCACCATTCCACTCAAGCAAACCCCTTCATTTTCTGCCACCTCTCAGGCTTCAGTGCTCCCTCCTAGTGGTGTCCCTTCTGCAATTTCTAAAAAAAGAAGCCACCGAAGCCCACCTTATAATTCGGCGGTTATAGAGGACAGCCTTCCTGAGGATTTCTTAGAGGGCAGTCAGAGTTTGGACTACCCGGAATTGTCAGTTGGTGGGGAACAGCCTAATTTGCATTCCCAAAAATGTGTTGTGGAGGAGTCTGATGATGAATCTGATGTGTTAAACCGGAGGACCTCGGAAGCGGATAGGGCTGGTGAGGAGGATTTGAGCTCAGAGGAGGAGGGTAGTACTAGTAGTGGCAGCAACAGAGGGCAGAGGCGAGTTAGGCCCAGGGCTAGTGCTTCCCTGGGAACTAGCGAGACCCCAAATATAGTGGGGCCGGCACCAGGGTGTAAGGGCTACAAGCTTGGCCAGCTGTGGAGGGCGCACGTCGGGTGTGTGGAAGTATTTTACCACTCTGCCGGGGGATAGCAGTATGGCCACGTGTAATTTGTGTAAACAGAAATTGAGCCGTGGGAAAGCCACAAATGTTGGGACCACTGCTCTGTGGAACCATTTGAAGCGGCATCATGCCGGCAATTTAGAGCAGCCCATTAATACTAAAGAGCTGGTTACTTCTCCCGGGGTCCCTTCTGTCAGGCAGGCCGCATCCAGGGCCATAGATCAGCCCGCATCCCAGGGTGTAACTAGTACATCCACCTCATCGTCGGCCAGTGCGTGCATTTCTCTACATCCTCTCATTCGGCAGCCGTCCATTGCCGAGTGCGTGGCCAGGAAGCAGTTTTACGCCACAAGTAATCCGACAGTGCGCAAACTGAATGGTCACCTGACAAAGTTGCTGGCTGTACAGTCTCTGCCGTATCAGCTGGTTGACTGCCCAGCTTTTAGGGAGCTAATGGCTTGCGCTCAGGCACGCTGGCAGGTCCCTAGCCGGCATTACTTCTCCAACAAAACTATCCCCGCCCTTTACTCCTACGTGGCTGAGAATATTGGACGCTCCCTGCAGCTGTCTCTCTGCAGCACGGTGCACGTCACTGTGGACACCTGGAGCAGTGCTTACGGCCAGGGGCATGTCCTTTACTGCCCACTGGCTGAATGTATTTAGTGGCAGTGAGGCAGGAACCCCCCAGCAACCCGGTCAATTGCTGTTGGCACTTCCACGTGCTTTCCAGCCAGGATTGCAGCAGACCACCCAACAACTATCCACTTCCACCTCCACGGGCAGTCCGCCTGCTGGAGCGTCAGGGCAGCGAGTTACCCCCGCTCCTTCATATCACATGTGCCAGGTGAAACGCTGCCATGCAGTGTTAGACTTAGTTTGTCTTGGCAGTAGCAGCCACACAGGCCAGCGCTTGCTGCATTACATGAAGCAGCAAATAGCGCACTGGCTGACTCCACGGCAGCTGGAAGTGGGCGGTAGGAATACTTTGGATATCGCCCACTGACAGTAGCTGCAGCATGGGCACGTCTTTGAGTCTGTGTGTAGGAGGAGGAAGCACTAACTATGAAGGGGCATATAAGGGTACTTTCTTTCGAACTAGTGCATTTGCATGACACAAACGGGAGAACGGCCAGCACCATTAACAATAATGACTAGAATACCTTCACTTAAGTTGTTTGGGTCGAGAGTTAGAGGCGTTGCCTAGCATGAAACAAAATTACTGCAGCGCACTACGCACGACCACATTGTCCTTCTATACTTTTTTTCATTATTCGCAGTGACTGCTGGTATATATACAATACAGTACACTATTATTTTTTTTTACATGTTTTTACTTATCAAATATTTTGTTACTCACCCTGCCGTATCTCTGCGTGGATCTCATTAAGTTGCTCTGGGCATTTGAGTTTCAGATCGGACCATTTCCGCTGGATCTGGCCCGAGGTCCACACGGTGTGGAAACGATGGCGCAGGCCTTGGATCACCTGCTGGATCACCTCCTTCTTATGCTGGTTTGGATGGCGGTGTGTGCCATCGTAATCCTCTCTGTTCATTACCCGGATCAGGAATTTCAGCTCTTCAGAGCTAAATGATGAGGATCGCCTGGATGCCATTTTCGAATATTCACTCTGCCTCTGAGGAGTGCACGCCGCAGCCTCTCATCGTGCGTGCCTGCGTATTACGTAATAGCGTTGACAATAGTACGCTGAGTATTCGTACGCTATTTACGTACATTTTTTAAATGACTGTTCATTATTAGTGCGCGAATGTTCGCTAACAGCACATAATAACGTATATTTTGTACGCAAATACAACAAATCTATTTGTCGAATATACGAATCTTAGGAAAACTTCGGCGAATGTTCGGCAAATAATTTTTTGAATGATTCGCTCATTTCTAATTGACACAACTAAATATTAGTTCCATTTAAATAGCTGATCAGTATCTGATTGGTAGGGGTCCGACTCTTAGCACCCCTGTTGATCAGCTATTTGAAGAGGCTGTGGCACTTTAGTGATGGTGATCACAATGGCCTCCTCGGAGCTTACCCTAGGCCAGTGACATTGTGTTCATTGGTCAAACGGCCTAGGCAGAGCTCAGGCTCATTCATGTGAATGGAGCTGAGCTGCAATAACATGCACAACAACTATCAATGGAAGGTGCTGAGCTTGGTAAGCTGCGAGGAGGCTGTGTTGCTCACCGAGGTCTCTTGAAACAGTTGATTGGTGGAGGTGTCAAGAATCATACCCCCACCAATCAGATAATGATAATGATTAGAGATGAGCGAATCGAAGCTGACAAAGTGGAATTCGTTAAGAATTTAATGGAAAATTCGAATCGCCACGAAAGCAAATTTCAAGGCAATTCGTGGTAACAAATCTTTTTTTTTCCTAAAATGGCCGCAAGCACATGGCATGACATGGGGGAAGGATTTCTGGGACAAAGAAGTAAACACCCACAATGCGATCACATGTAGCCAATTAGCAGCCAGCCAGGTCTTGTGATGTCACAGCCCTATAAATAGCTCTGCAGCGCTGGAATCCGCCATTTGCAATTTATTTTAGACCAGAGACAGACGTCAGGAGAGATAGGGCAAGTGATAGAAAAACGTTGCTAAAGAAAAGAAATGAGGAGATCAGGGATAGATAATCTGAATTGCAGGGATAGGAGAGGGACGATTTCTAGACAGAATCCATAGGGGATTATCAGGCAGTGAAATCGCTATTCTGGTACACTGAGCAGCAGTGACTGGGCATTGGGGTTTGGGGCACTCTGTTCTAAAGGCTGTATTGGGGTGCTTTATTCAAAGAAGCACCACTTGTGTTCCTTGTTGCAGTGCCAGTAAGAGGGTCAGAGCTTTGTTTGGGGTACATATATATAGGGAAAAAAAAGTTATCTTTTGTGTTGTGTTGGGTAAAAAAAAAAAAAAAAAACTTCCATGGCGAAGTTGAATTGGCCAAAAAACAGTTAATACGTTTTTTTGCGGTTGTTCATTTTAACTAAGTATTTTTGGCGTCATTCGCCATCCAAACAGAAAAGCGTGATATTGTGCTAACGTAGTCAGTGAAGTTGAATTGCCCAAAAAAGAGTTAAGACGTGGTTCTGGGCTCGTTCCTTTTAAATCGATATAATTTTTGGGGGTATTCTTTATTTTATTTTATTTTAAATTTTTTTTATCAAACAGGATGTCAGACAGAGTGGTGACAGGCCCTTCACAGGGGAGGGGCAGTGG
>ONZH01018183.1:0-22269 GCA_900303285.1 Rhinella marina
ATCAAGCTATATACGTGACAGGTAGCAAATGACTTGGTTGTATTCCGTGACGTATAGAAAGTGTCACCTGGACAGAATATATGGATTGGAGTGAGTGTGCTGAACTGTGACACACAGAAAGGTTACACGCAGCTGTGTGAAATGGATTTGTATCACTCAGCTAAAACAACAAATACAACTAATTTTTTTTATATATTTTTTTTATATTTTTTTTTTAGTTTTGTTTTTTTGGAACGTGACGTGCAGAAACTATCGTAGAGCTGACTGACACCCTACTGACGGTGGCTATTTAGACTGCGACCCAGACAAATGTCGCACAGAGATTTTTAGGATCAAGCTATATACGTGACAGGCAGCAAATGACTTGGTTGTATTCGGTGACGTACAACAAGTGTCACCTGGACAGAAAATATGGATTGGAGTGAGTGTGCTGAACTGTGACACACAGAAAAGTTACACGCAGCTGTGTGAAATGGATTTGTATCACTTAGCTAAAACAACAAATACAACTAATTTTTTTATATATTTTGTTTTCTATATTTTTTTTGTAGTTTTGTTTTTTTTGGAACGTGACATGCAGAAACTATCGTAGAGCTGACTGACACCCTACTGACGGTGGCTATTTAGACTGTGACCCAGACAAATGTCGCACAGAGATTTTTAGGATCAAGCTATATACGTGACAGGTAGCAAATGACTTGGTTGTATTCCGTGACGTACAGAAAGTGTCACCTGGACAGAATATATGGATTGTAGTGAGTGTGCTGAACTGTGACACACAGAAAGGTTACATGCAGCTGTGTGAAATGGATTTGTATCACTCAGCTAAAACAACAAATACAACTAATTATTTTTTATATATTTTTTTAAATATTTTTTTTGTTTTGTTTTTTTGGAACGTGACGTGTAGAAACTATCGTAGAGCTGACTGACACCCTACTGACGGTGGCTATTTAGCCTGCGACCCAGACAAATGTCGCACAGAGATTTTTAGGATCAAGCTATATACGTGACAGGTAGCAAATGACTTGGTTGTATTCTGTGACGTACAGAAAGTGTCACCTGGACAGAAAATATGGATTGGAGTGAGTGTGCTGAACTGTGACACACAGAAAAGTTACACGCAGCTGTGTGAAATGGATTTGTATCACTTAGCTAAAACAACAAATACAACAAATTTTTTTATATATTTTGTTTTCTATATTTTTTTGTAGTTTTGTTTTTTTTGGAACGTGACGTGCAGAAACTATCGTAGGGCTGACTGACACCCTACTGACGGTGGCTATTTAGACTGCGACCCAGACAAATGTTGCACAGAGATTTTTAGGATCAAGCTATATACGTGACAGGCAGCAAATGACTTGGTTGTATTCTGTGACGTACAGAAAGTGTCACCTGGACAGAATATATGGATTGGAGTGAGTGTGCTGAACTGTGACACACAGAAAGGTTACACGCAGCTGTGTGAAGTGGATTTGTATCACTGAGCTAAAACAACAAATACAACTAATTTTTTTTATATATTTTGTTTTCTATATTTTTTTTTTAGTTTTGTTTTTTTTGGAACGTGACGTGCAGAAACTATCGTAGAGCTGACTGACACCCTACTGACGGTGGCTATTTAGACTGCGACCCAGACAAATGTCGCACAGAGATTTTTAGGATCAAGCTGTATACGTGACAGGCAGCAAATGACTTGGTTGTATTCGGTGACGTACAGAAAGTGTCACCTGGACAGAATATACGGATTGGAGTGAGTGTGCTGAACTGCGACACACAGAAAGGTTACACGCAGCTGTGTGAAATGGATTTGTATCACTGAGCTAAAACAACAAAAAAACTAATTTTTTTTTGTATATTTTGTTTTGGATTTTTGTTTTTTTTGGAACGTGACGTGCAGAAACTATCGTAGAGCTAACTGACACCCTAGTGACGGTAGCTATTTAGACTGCGACCCAGACAAATGTCGCACAGATATTTTTGGGATCAAGCTATACACGTGACAGGCAGCAAAAGACTTTGTTGTATTCAGTGACGTACAGAAAGTGTCACCTGGACAGAAAATAGTGAGTGTACTGAACTGTGACACACAGAATGGTTCCACACTGCTGTGTGCAATGGATTTGTATCACTGAGATATAACAATAAAAAAAAAATAAAAGGGGTTATATATGGCGATAGCTGCAGTACTAGTGCCAGCCAGCCAGCCAGCCAAGCCAGGAGACAAAAAAAATGTCTTCTAGCCCTTAGAAGGGCTGTTGGGTTCTTTGTGGGTGATTCCTGCCTAACACAGAACTAAATGCAGGACCTAACACTCTCCCTGAAACGCAGCAGCTCTATCCCTAACGACATCCATACGGCATCTGAGCCGAGCACCGCGGCCAGTCACTAGTATATTCCAGGGTCACTTGATCAGGCCAGCCAACCCCTGCTATCGACATGTAAGGGCCCCACGTGATGCTGGGTGTACCGTAGAGTCTCCTGGCTTGTTATTGGCTGTGTTTATAGGCGCCAAAAAAGCACGATGCGGAAGTTGCCATTTCCTCGAGCATGGCGAGATACTCGTCCGAGCAGCGAGCACTTACGAGTACCCTAATACTCGAACGAGCACCAAGCTCGGACGACTATGCTCGCTCATCTCTATTCTGCAGTCTTTTGAACAACTGGTGCCATTAGATGTGACCAACATTTTTGGGAGTTTCTCACTTTAAGACACCAAAACAGCAACATTTATTTGCAGTTTTTTTTAAATATCTGTATGGAACATGGCCCAATTGTGACCGTTAACGGGTTTGGAGAGCTGAACTGCAGTTTAAATGCAGCATCTTTTTGTATCATCCTGACTTAGGAAATACTAGAAAGTTTCACTTAATGTAGATTATGAATTTACCTAAGCATTGTGATGCACTATAGCAAGGGTAACTATGTTAGATCCCCCTTTTCTTTAAGGGGTTGGCCATTTACTGGTTATTGCTACCCAATGTGTAAGTGACATAACTATAAAGCATTTACCAATAAACCCTTTGTTGATGTTATGCACAGTTTTCTACATGTCATAAACCACGTTCCTTTGTTGGGGAACTGTTTTTTGTGGTGTCTATATGGAAGTCTTGTCCATAAAATGGCTGCTAATGGAGGGTCATGTGACAAATCATTCAACCGCCTTCATTCAAATACACTGCCCCTGCTCTCTGTACTTGTCAATGTGTTTGAATAGGGGAGGCTGAGTGATGTCTGATCATGTGGCCCTCAGTGGCCATCTTATGGACATGATTTCTATGTGGTCAACACTGAAGCTCTTCTCAACAAGGGGACATGATTTATGAAATATAGCAAATGGTACATAATATCAACAAAGGCTATATATCAACAAAGTTCCATATAGCCATAAATACTGGTTTACATTAGCCAGAATATGGCTAACCCCTTTGTCTCACAATTGCTACCAACTTACCTAAATAGGAGTGAATATGTGATGATGTGGTGGGTTGACAGTCAATAATAAAAATAAAGCACCAAATTCCAATAAAGCATGTTAAAGGTGTTATATGGTTTAGAAGAATTAATAGAGATTCCATGTTTTAGATATATACATCAGCTGCTAAATACTCATGTTGCTGTCAGCTATCTATCTAATGTTCGTGACCAGCTAAATTCACAAATATACCTAGAGGCAGCAAAGAGTGTCTTACTCTGAAGGACCCAGTTGTTCATTAAAAAAAGAACTGTGTAATGCTTCATTTCTTCTGTACTGGTTGTATAAGAGAACTCCTAGAGTTCCTTTTAGGTTCCCACACAGATTACAGCTGATTTCTAAGGGTACCAACAAAGCAACAATCTGTAATCTGCATGTTGTCCAGCTATAATTCTAACATGAAGAAAGAAACTGATTTCTAATGAGTTCCTTGTATTAGGAGGGAAACTCTAAGAAGAAAAATGTTTGATTTCCATGAAAATATTTTCAAAAGACAAGAAACCATAATTACTTCCTTTCTGTTCATCTGTCTGTTATTAATGTTTTCATAAACAAGCCCCGGCCACGTGTCAGTAAGTTTGAGATATGTAGGAATGAGGTGTATGTATGTGAAGAATACGCTTATGGTATTACCATTACCACACCTCCTACGCACTTGAGAGACCAATCCATTACCCAGATCACTTCATATTTTGACAATAAATATTTGATATCATTAATTATCTTCTATTCCATTTTCTAGTGTTGATTGAAGATATTGATATTTAGCAAGTGAAGAAAATCTTTCAGTTTATGGTTGAGCATACTTTGTTTATTTACAAGTACAAGGGCATCAGAATAAAAGTCAATTTATTTCAGTAATCCAAAAGTCAAAAATATATTGTATAGATTCAGTACACACAGAGTGATCTATTTCAAGCCTTTATTTCTTTCAATGTTGATGATTATGGCTTACAGTTAATGAAAACCCAAAAGTCTGTATCTCAGAAAATTACATAATTATTATATCAGTCCGACTATAAAAATGATTTTTAATAAAAAAAAATGTTGGCCTACTGAAAAATATGTAAATCTGTATGTTTTGAAAGAATGACTGCATCAATTCGACGTGGCATGGCGGCAATCAGCCTGTGGCACTGCTGTGGTGCTATGGAAGCCCAGGTTGATTTGATAGCGGCCTTCAGTTTATCTCGACTGGGTCTGGTGTCTCTTGACAATACCATACAGATTCTCCATAGAGTTTAGGTCACATGGGCATTGTGGATAGCACTAGGGCACTGTGGATGGCATTTGGAGGCACTGTGGATATTACTGGGGGGCACTGTGGATATCACTGGGGACGCTGTGGATGTCGCTGTTATCAGAGCACTGTGGATGTCACTGTAATGGGGGCACTGTGGATGTTTCTGTTATGGGGGTGCTGTGGATATATCACTGTTATGGGAGCACTGTGGATATCACTGTTATGGGGGCGCTGTGGATATCACTCTTATGGGGGCACTGTGGACATCACTCTTATGGGGGCGTTGTGGACGTCACTGTTATGGAGGCTCAGAATGAGTGATAGGGCTCATGCAAATGAACGTGAATGGCCCAGGAATCACAATCCATGTGTCGGGTACATTTTTCAGTTCACCCGTTCAACCAGTCTTCATTTGACTGTAGGGCCATTCTCGTGCACTCATCTCATCATCACATGTACATACACCCTGATCAGATCACCTAGGGTCAGGAGAGTATTGGCTTGGGAAATGTGGCCTGCACACGGACTGTGTTCCTCGGGCTCATCATGGTCTCATCACATATGATAGGCCAAGATAAACCCTTCAGCAGGCAGAACTGAAAGGATTAGGCCTCATGCACATGACCGTATCTGTTTGGCGGTCTGCAAGTTTCAGATCCATTAATTAAGTATACTGTCCATGTACAATCCACAGACATTTAATTCTATGGGTTCAAGGTCTACAATTTGAGGATCAGAACAGGACATGTTCTATGTTTTTCAGAACTGATATACTGATGTAGAAAGCATGCGGATGACGTCCAAGTGTTTTTTTCACATCCGTATGGGATCTTCAAAATGCGGACCTCAAACCATAGAACTCAATGGCTCTGCAAATGCGGATTGCACATGGACAGTATATTTATTTGACTTGCAGACCATAAAACGGATATGGTCGTGTGCATGAGGCTTTAGATACACACTTAAGCAGGCAGTATAATACAAGATAGGATTAGATACACGGTTCAGCAGACAGTATGAGATATGAGATATGAGAATCTTTGATACAGAAACAGGAGACTGTATTGTAGTTAGTATTTGACATGATGTGCTTAGATACAAACCACACCAGGCAGTATTGTACAATATAGGATTAGATACGCAGCTCAGCAGGCATGGCACACAACAGGTGTGGTCGGCCTGTGACTCATCAGTGTGCAGAGCAGCCATGTAAACAGGAAGAGGAAAATCTAAACAGATCTGCAAGGAAAGCCTGATGCCCAGACAGGGGAAAGAAAAGCACAGACCTAAAAAAAAAAGGTATTGGGGGCATATGTATATATGGTGAGGGGTGTTAGGAGCACATAAAAAGAATTTTTATTTTGGTCCTAATCAATTTATTTTAATTTCTATTTTGTATGCCCATAAAAAATCTATATAGAACACTATTATAGGAAATATTTTTCTAAATTGGATTTGGATGCTTATGAGGTCCTAGCCCCTTGCACTTTCTCCACACTTTGTGCCCCTACAAAGATACAAGATGATTGGGGACATTTAACTTTTTTATGCATTTTTTTATTGCTCATATGACATCCAGTTACAGGGGGAATAAAGCCCCTAGAGAGGTTGTAGATTCTTATACAACCTTGATGCAGAGCTGATGTGGATCTGATAAGACCCAGCCCGCTCTGCAGGGTCCGGGCCCACAGTGGTCACATGACCGCTGGGACCAAAGCAGGAAGCGACATTCCTGATCTCTATGCACAGTGCTGGTTAATTGCTGTGTGGTGGGGAATGCCGGGACCAGTGAAAAACTGTGCCTGACTTCTCTATGGGTATCCCTGCTCCTGCAACTGCACGATTAGTATCTGTGCAGAGGTATACACTGACCACATAGACTAATCAGTGGGTGGTTAGCAAGGGGTCAAAGCCTAATAAAAAAAACTGATGGCTGACAGGACTGTATTTAAAAATAAAAAAAAACATGGGTCAAAGCGCCCTCCATTCCACCTTGCGCACATGGCCACTGTGGCCGGTGAGTGGCTGTAGCAATCTTGTTAATAAGAATGGGACCCCATCACTTCTGAGCTGACGTGGACAGCCAAGAGATGTGGCGATGGAATGGAAGGTACTTTAAATGTTGACTATTGTTATTTATTTATTTTTTAACATGATCCTGTAGTCCAGTAGTTGGTGACTTGTACATTGATGTGCCTTGATTTAGCACCTCATTGCTGCAGTCTATCACCCTCTTCAGCTGTAGACTGCCGATGACAGTGACTGGCTGCAGCAGTCATGTGCTGTTTCCAGGCACATTATTGCTGTTATTAGAAAACAAACAGTGGTGAGAGCACAGGACCATTGCTGCAGAGAAGTACGCTGAAGAAACAGGTGAGTATATATATTTTAAGACATTCTTGTTGCTGATGATCTTTCAGAATATTTTACAATTTATAGTGACATCGCTTTTTATAGCTTTTCACATTATCACATTATTATTGTAGCCTATTAGTTTTATAGTTGTGGTTGTAATTGGTGAGACTAACGGTCAATCCTTTTTCATAATACAAGTGTCAAAACCCCTTTAAGTGAAGCTTAACCTTTCTGTATATTTAGAATTTCCAATCTTTGAGCTAAATATAAAGGTCTGCCACCGCTGCCATGTCATCAGCCATCATTGGCCACTTCTGACACAGAATATACACTTCTGCTGAACTCTGTCACAATTGTTCATGTAATATGATGTATTAATAATCCTTCTTTCTGTGATCGAAATTTTTCTTCACTTAAATGTGGTAATGCATTACAAAGGTGAATTCTGCTGTCAGAATTCACAGCCAATCCACAAAAAATACTATTGCATTGTACTTAGTTTTTAAATTTTTTCAATTGTTTTTTTATTAAGATTATGGAATGCTTTTTTCTGTAAATAGCTGAGATGCTCTAGCAGCAGCCTGTGGATTTTTTGTCTTTTCCGTCATCTGGGGAACAGATGGAGTCCTTATCTCAAAGCTCAATCCTTATCTTACCAAGAATGTGACTTAAATAACTGTTTATGATCTCTCAGTAGTTTGGAGATAAGGGTTACTAGATGACTGGTCCAAAGTGAAAGTACCAGTCACACAGTTAGAAAACAGTTAACCCTTTGTGCCAGAATGGTTCAATATTTTTAATAAAGGCCAATTGAAAATAGGATTTTTAGCCAAAAATATGTTAAATGCAATAATAAAAAACTGCCTCCAAAGGTGTGCATAGCCTTTAAGTTCAAATGTTTTTTTTTGCACCAGATGTTCTGAATTCCACCAGAAAGCACTGATAGTGTTAATGACAGATGTATCATGTTCCATACACTGTATATGCAGTGTGAGTTACCTAGTTCTGCAGCTAGGGGGAGGTGGCATGTACTCTTCCTCACAGGGAAGAAGTTGCTGGTGATTCTAGAGTTAGTTCTAGTATAGTGCACACCTAAGAGCAGTGTAGAGCATAATCCTCCTACCCTGCGGATTACAAGCTTTAAAAGTTACAGTCTATATGCCAGTCCTCAAGATAAAGAAACATTACAGAACATCTGGTGTTATAAAGAGGACTGCGAAGTGTTTGTCAGAAAAGGTAGCTGCCTACACCCTGGCTTATAGGCTTCTCTGCATGTGATGGGAGCAAACAAAACTCAGGCTTCCCAACATAGCTAAAGGACAGAAAGGGCCCTATGTTCAGAAACTGTATTCCCCTGGGGATACAATGATAGTAACATAGTTTGTCCATCCAGTTCAGCGTGTTATCCTGCAAATTTATCCAGAGGAAGGCAAAAATCCCTGTGAGGTACAAGCCAATCTTCCCCATTTCCCCAACTCCAATGAGGCAATCAGAATTACTCCGTGGATCAACGACCCATCTCTAGTAACTATAACCTGTAATATTATTACACTCCAGAAATACATCCAGGCTCCTCTTGAACTCTTTTAGTGAACTTACCATCACCACCTCCTCAGGCAGAGAGTTCCATAGTCTTACTGCTGATACCGTAAAGAATCTTCTTCTATGTTTGTGCACCAGCCTTTTTTCCTCTAGATGCACAGGATATCCCCTTGTCACAGTCACAGTCCTGGGGATAAATAGATGATGGGGGTGATCTCTGTACTGACCCCTAATATATTTATTCTCACCTTTCATTTTTCAGAGCTCTTATGGAAAATGAAAGGATCAATTTGATTGGTTACTATAGCAACCAAGCCAGTTTTCCTTTGCATCAGTTTTGATAAATCGTCCCCAAATGGGTATGTACCCTAACTATTGAATAAACTATGGCTGTGGCTTTTACAGTCCAGTGACAAGGCTACTATTTCTATTCTTTAACTAGAGCCTGTATACAGCCCTTTATTTTATTCCTAGTCTTGTGTTTGTGATTTGGCATCTAATAGCCATTGAGCAACTGTCACTAAAATGAACTGAACCCCAGGACATCCTTTTAGGAAAACCACAAGGTCATAAGGGAAATGAAACTTCTTTATTCAGCAAAATATTTTAATCTGCTTCTACTACTGTAGCTAAGCTTATTGCAGTACTGATATGTTCAACCCCTTTCCTTGTCATTTTTTCCTCCGGTTGATGGTGCTTTGGGGCCACATTGCTTTAGAATTGGTTTGAAGGGAGACATTTTACAATTGGAGCATAGAGATTTACTATGTACTGAAGTATGTAGCAAATGTGTGTGTCTCTAGTTAATGTCCCATTAAAATGGGAATGGGGACGGTTATTGGAGTGTTAGAAAGGAAAATAAAAGGTAAACAGATGGACACATAGTGTAACTCAGCCACTGTAATGAAGAGGCACAAAGTGCTATAAAAATAAAGACATTGCAATTTCTCCTGGATTTACAGTAACATTTTTTTTTTTTTTACTCTTGAGTTAAACCTTAACTTAGGGTTGTTTTTCCTTTCAGCTTTGACTTAACCCTTGACTTAGGGTCCTATTACATGGGCAGCTATTCCGTCAAATTACTGATAGTAACAGCATATTGGTCAGTGCTCATAACACAGATTTACATGCAGCAAGTATCTTCAGTATGATGACAAACAATCAGTACAAAAAGATGTGATCAACTAGTGAGTAGGGATGAGTGAAACTGTGGAAGTTCGAGCTCACCGGGTTCGTCCGAACTTCAGGTCAAAGTTCGGGTTCGGGACCCGAACTTGACCCTGAATCCAGACCCCATTGAAGTTAATGGGGACCTTAACTTCACTTTATTATTTTCAGTTATAACATGGTTATAGCGGAAAATAATAACATTCTTAAGACCGAATGCAAAAGAATATGGCAATTTAGGGGTAAAAAAAAAAAAAATACAAAACAACCCTCACCTCATCCACTTGATCGCGCTGACCCAGTGTCTTCTATCTTCTTTCAGGAGGACCTGCAAAAAGGACATCATCGTGCTCACCAACACCGCGCTCTTCATCAGAAGATAGAAGCGATCAAGTGGATGAGCTTTTTTGGGGTTTTTTTACCCCTAAATTGCCATATTCTTTTGCATTCTGTCTTAAAGGGGTTCAGCTCTGAACCCGGACATACCCACATTTTCACCCAGGAAGCCTGCCTGACAAGAGCATCGGAGCATGTCATGCTCTGATGCGCTCCCTTGACCTGCACTAGATCGTGCAGGGCAATGGCTTTCTTATTTAGGCCTTGTTCACACTTCAGTTTTTTGATCAGTTATTTCCATCAGTTATTGAGAGCCAAAACCAGATGCGGGTCAAAAACACAGAACAGGTGCAGATCTTTTCATTATACCTTATCTCTGTGGAGCCTCCACTCCTGGTTTTGGCTCACAATAACTGATGGAAATAACCGATCAAATAACTGATGTGTGAAAAAGTCCTTACAAACACATACTGCTCGGCGGAGGCTTCCGCCCAGCAGTGTGTTCAGTGACGTCACTGGCTCTGATGGGCCACCTTTAGCGCTGCCATTTTACAGGCTAGGGCAGCACTAAAGCCTGCCCATCAGTGCCAGTGACGTCACCGGGCTCACTGCTGGGTGGAAGCCTCTGCCTGGCAGAGCCCGGTTCGTCACCAGAACTGCTCAAAATGCCTTGAAATCCTCCGATGCTCTTGTCAGGCAGGCTGCCTGGGTGAAATTATGGGTATGTCCGGGTTCAGCTCTAAACCTGGACAACCCCTTTAAGAATGCTATCATTTTCCGCTATAACCATGTGATAACGGAAAGTAATAAAATTGACCCGAACACTGAACCTGAACCCGGACTTCAGTGAAAAAGTCCAGATTCGGGTACCCACTCATCCCTACTAGTGTTTATCAGGTGATCAGCGGCATGATCACATGGGGCAACACATAGGGCAATAAGTGTTGTTCAGGATCATTGGTCCATTTAAAACACCCTTCTGTATCAGGAAATTCTTTAAACATTTTTACATTAGTATAACACAATTTATTTCTAATTTCTGTATAAGGATCAAGTCATAATAGTTTTTGGCTCAAATAATTTTTAAAATAATCTTTTGACTATCATCAACAATGATCGGTGAAAGTGGTTCTTGTCCTCTCTACTCCACTCGGTAGTGCCCCCATGAGAAATCAGGAGCGCTTCTGTTTGGTATGGCTGAGAAGCATGCTCATTATGTAGTGGTGCTTATTAGTGTTGAGTGAACATGTTCGGCCGAATACACTATTTGGCCGAACATGGCGGTGCTCAGGACCACGCGGTATTCTGCCGAATACCGCGTGTGCTCGAGGGCCATGCATGAGTCACCTCCCCGCACGCTAATTGTCTAATTAGCGTGCGGGGAGGGATGGCATTCAGTGTAATGCCAGTAGCCATCTTAGCTACTGGCATTACACTGATTGGCTGGCCTGGTCACATGTCACCGGGTGCTATAAAGTGCGCTAGCCAGGGATAGAAATAGCTAACCAAAGACCCAAAAGCCCTTTTTAAGGGCTATTATATCTGTCACAAACCTATTTTTTTTTATTTTGAGGACTTTAAAGGTGGTGAAAATAGCGCTAGGTTGCCTGCCATTAACGCCACATGCGCTGCTGCAGCAAGGAGGGACATACACTGTAGGGAGAGAAGCACGCTAGGCAGGGATAGAAATCACTCAAAAAGACCCAAAAGCCCTTTTAAGGGCTATTGTATCTGGCACAAAGCAATATTTTACTATTTTTGGGGTGTTTAAAGGTGGTGAAAATAGCACTAGGTGGCCTGCCATTAATGCCACATGTGCTGCTGCATGCTGTAGGATACTCTCTGTATACTATATACCTGACATACTTTGCAATAATTTCTGATGTTAAGCCCGCAGTACTTCTTTTGCGGCTTGCTGTATAACATTTGCGCAAGGAGGGACTAGTGTAGGGATAGAATTTCTATAGGCAGGGTTAGTATCATTGTTCAAAAGACACAAATGTCCATTGTTAAATCCTTTTGCATTTTTTTTTTTGTGGCAAAAAGAACCCAAGTGTGCCCTGTCAGTAACACTAGGTGCGCAGCGTATTACAACCGTTCAAAAGTCTATGTAGCTGACATCCGTTGTTACATTTAATACCAATAATTTAGGCCGCAGTTCCTCATTTGCGTCTGCAGTTTAATTTGCCCAAGGAGGGAATTAAACTATAGGGATAGGATTTGGGTAGGTAGAAAGATTGTTTCTGTTCCAAAAAGACCAAAGTTCATTGTGAAATATGTCTGCTTTTTTTTTGGGGGGGTGGCAAAAAAAACCCCAAGTGTGCCCTGTCAGTAACGCTAGGTGCACAGCATATTACAACTGTTCAAAAGTCTATGTAGCTGACATCCGTTGTTACATTTAATACCGATAATTTAGGCCGCAGTTTCTCATTTGCGTCTGCAGTTTAATTTGCCCAAGGAGGGAATTAAACTATAGGAATAGGATTTGGGTAGGTAGAAATATTGTTTCTGTTCCAAACAGACCAAAGTCCATTGTGAAATACATCTGCTTTTTTTTTTTTTTTTTGGGTGGGAAAAAAAACCCCAAGTGTGCCCTGTCAGTAACGCTAGGTGCACAGCGTATTACAACCGGTCAAAAGTCTATGTAGCTGACATCCACCGATAATTTAGGCCGCAGTTCCTCATTCGCATCTGCTATATAACATTTGCGCAAGGAGGGACTTATACTGTAGGGATATGATTTGGCTAGGCAGGGCTACTTGTTCTGTTCAAAAGACACAAAAGTTCATTGTTATATCTGGCTGCAATATATTATTTTTGTGGTGAGTTAAAAATTGTGCAAGGTTGCCTGACCTTAACACCACCTTTTCAGCGTCTGCTGTCTAACATTTGTGTATCCCAAATAACAGAAATCCAGTGTATTTTTTCTGCAGCTATTGAAGGCGACATTACTAATGTCACTGTGATTAGCGGTAGAAAGAAACGCAATAAATGTCAGGTATATAGGAGAAACATACATTGTCCTGCAAACGCTGCGACCATCAAGAATAACAATATTGCAGCCAGATATAACAAAAGTCCTTAAAAGGACTTTGGGGTCTTTTCAACAGAACAACTAGCCCTGCCTAGCCAAATTCTATCCCTATACTATCTGTGCCTGATTGCGCAAACGTTATACATTGGCAGAAAAAATACACTGAAAGTCAGATATTTAGGATACAAAAAGGTTATACTGCACGTGCAGCACAGGTATGTGACATTACCTGCACTGTGTCTGCTGCATAACGTTTGCTCGTTCGGTGAAATTTTTCTGCTCATACACTAAAAAAAATCTGCGCTACTGTACTTTTGACAAACTTGCATATATACCATTTAGTATGCGCAAGGTGAGCAGTAAGGGACAGGGAAGTGGGCGTGCTGCTGATGGTGCACGGTGGGTGCGGTGAAACAGTGTCTGCTGGCAGAGCACAAGAAACAAAGTCATCCAAAACTCCTAGTTTCATGTCTCAGTTTGGAGGGTGGCGCAAGATAGGTTCTTGTTAAGTCAACATGTCAGGAGGAGGACCAGAGTGAGGTTAACTTTTTAGGTTAAAAAATTAGGGGTGAGGGCCTGCTGGTGAACCACTTAAATATTTAAAGGCGAGGCAGCCTAATAAGCAGTTTGATATAATGGAAGAAGAGGAGGAAGAGGACGAGAAGAGGAAGGGGTGAATTGAACTACAGTGTATTCAATACACCTTAAAAGCCACATTTAAAGTTCCTTTATGTTCAGCCGCTTTCCTCTGGTGGGGAGCGAAGTCAGGCAATCCAGGCCTTGTTCATTTTGATTAGCATCAACTTGTCAGCATTTTCAGTTGACAGGCGGATGCGCTTAGCAGTTATTATGCCCCCAGCGGCACTAAATAACCGCTCCGAAAAAAACTGAAAAACGGCACAGAGGGTCGCTGAGGACATTGACATTGTTAGCTAGGTAATCCTTTACCATGTTACAAAACTTTTCCCTGCTAGTTGTGACACTAGGGCGCTTATCAGAACCTTTTCCACATGCAGCGCTTTTCGTCTTTATTGAGAGCAGCAAATAACCGCTCTGAAAAAACGCTGGCGGCAGGGCAGGCCAGCACCTCAAAGGCGTAGAATGCCAGTTCGTGCCATGTGTCCAGCTTAGACACCGAATATTTATAAGGCACGGAGGGATCGCTGAGGACATTGACATTGTTAGCTAGGTAATCCTTTACCATTTTACAAAACTTTTCCCTGCTAGTTGTGACACTAGGCCGCTTATCAGAACCTTTTCCACATGCAGCGCTGTTCGTCTTTATTGAGAGCAGTAAATAGCCGCTCCGAAAAAACGCTGGCGGCAGGACAGGCCATCACCTCCAAGGCGTAGAGCGCCAGTTCATGCCATGTGTCCAGCTTAGACACCCAATAACTATAAGGCACAGAGGAATCGCTGAGGATGTTGACATTGTCAGCTAGATACTCCTTTACCATTTTACAAAACTTTTCCCTCCTAGTTGTGACACTAGGCCGCCTATCAGAACCTTTTCCACATGCAGCGCTCTCCGTCTTTATTGTGAACAGGTAGAGTTCCGGTGCGTGCTCAGGTCGCACAGCAGTCAGTGAGCTGGCAAGTGTAAGCGCTGCTGCAGCGTTGCCAGACCGATGGAAGCTGTAGTTGACTTTCGGAAATGGGCACCTTCACCAGCAGCTCAAGCAAATTGGTATAGGTTTTGAGTAACCGCTGAACCACTAAGTTGAAGCAGTTGTTTGGCCTGAGGGAGACTGCTGTTCGTCCTTCATGTTGGAGGAACAGGTAGACTCATTCCTGTCATTAGTTCCAGGGTCCTATAGGATCAGTTTGGTTTAGGTTCCTGTGTATGAACTTGCCTACCTTTGATGCCTGTTCATACTGGTAGTCAGTCAGGATTAGAGTCAGGCTTTCCTTTAGGAGGTGTCCATCTTCCTTCCTTAGTTTCCAGGCCTAATCTCCTTTCTCTCCTACGCTCTGTGTGGTTTTCCCCCCACACCTGAGCGTGACAGTGTGTGCGTGAGCTTGCAGAGCTCCAAAGCTACCACCAAGTTGCAAGTTGCGGCCGTTATCAGACACAACCACGCCTGGTTATAGGTTGAGTGGCGAGAGCCACAGCTCAGCCCGGTCCTTTATACCCTGCCACAGCACTGTGGCGGTGTGTTGTTTGTCACCTAAGCAAATAGGTTTCAGCACAGCCTGTTGCCGCTTCCCCACCACTGTGCTAAACTGCTTCCAGCTACTGACTGATGGCTGACTGGTTCTGCAAGATGAGAATTCCTATTTGGAAGTAGTGGAGGAGAAGGAGGGGTTGCAGCCGCTAATGTAGGTGGTGATGACACCGATAGGTGTGTGTTGGATATAAATTCAATAACCCCGAAACACAAGTAAAACCAACACACAATTGAGCTAAAATGACATATCTTTATTAGTTCACATAATCACATAATATCTAAAACATAACTAAAATTATGAGTGAAGGATGGGAACAGCACAAATAACGGACAACTAGTGCCAAGTACTAAGTACCAAAAATTATGAACATGATCACTTAGGCATATTAGACATGTTAATACAAATACAGAGGATAAATAGTATCCTAGTACAAAAGGCTACAGTTAGTCAACTACAATGGTAAAGTGCAAGTGCAATATACGAGTACAATAATAGAGTAACACAATAAATCATGGTACCCACCAGTTGAACCGTGACCCCGACGTACGTTTCACCCTCTGGCTTCTTCAGGGAGTCTAATGCTCACCTGTCCTATGTCCTATTTATACTCCATAAGATGGATTTCACATGTGCCAAACTTGCATTCCACTGTGGAACGCATGACCTCACTTCCTGTTCCACCCCCAGGAAGTGTATCTCCATTGGCTCTACATTCCTCAACTTACAGCCTCTATGATATATATCTGGATCATAATTCCCCTCATAAACTGTAAAAACCACCTTTCTTTATATGGGTAGGAACATCATGTGTCACAACTCTTGAATTTAAACATTATTATCCCCTTTGGCCAGTGTTATCCGAAATCTCGCGATATTCGAGACTTCGTGCGATCACATGACCATGTCTGCCTTGAACAGACGACATCCCCCGGCTTATACTTGCTTATATACTTATACTTGCAAGTATAAGCCGGGGGATGTCGTCTGTTCAAGGCAGACATGGTCATGTGATCGCACGAAGTCTCGAATATCGCGAGATTTCGGATAACACTGGCCAAAGGGGATAATAATGTTTAAATTCAAGAGTTGTGACACATGATGTTCCTACCCATATAAAGAAAGGTGGTTTTTACAGTTTATGAGGGGAATTATGATCCAGATATATATCATAGAGGCTGTAAGTTGAGGAATGTAGAGCCAATGGAGATACACTTCCTGGGGGTGGAACAGGAAGTGAGGTCATGCGTTCCACAGTGGAATGCAAGTTTGGCACATGTGAAATCCATCTTATGGAGTATAAATAGGACATAGGACAGGTGAGCATTAGACTCCCTGAAGAAGCCAGAGGGTGAAACGTACGTCGGGGTCACGGTTCAACTGGTGGGTACCATGATTTATTGTGTTACTCTATTATTGTACTCGTATATTGCACTTGCACTTTACCATTGTAGTTGACTAACTGTAGCCTTTTGTACTAGGATACTATTTATCCTCTGTATTTGTATTAACCCTTTCACGACCGGAGCTTTTTTCGGTTCTGCATTTTCGTTTTGTGCTCCCTGCCTTCAAACAGCCATAACTCTTTTATTTTTCTGTTCACATAGCTGTATGAGGGCTTGTTGTTTGCGGGACAAGTTGTACTTTCCAACGCCACCATTTAATATTGCATACGGTGTAGTGGGAAGCGGGAAAAAAATTCCAAACCGGGTGAAATTGCAAAGAAAACGCTATTCCGCTACAGTTCTACGGGTTTCTTATTTACAGCATTCGATGTGCATTAAAACTGATCCGTTACTTTCATTCTACTGGTCAGTACGAATCCGGCAATACCTAATATGTATAGTTTTTCCTGCGTTTAGATGGTGATAAAATAATTAGAAAGTTGCCCTTTTTTTTTTTTTTTTTTTCCTTGTCATATATTGACCCCTATAACTTTTTGGTATTTATGTGTACAGAGCTGTATGGGGGCTCATTTTTTGCGGGGCGGTCTGAAGTTTTTATTGATACCATTCTGGGGTGTGTATGACTTTTTGATCACTTTTTATTTAATTTTTTTTAGAAAAAAAAAGGGACAAAAAACTGCGAATCGCCATTTGGACGCTTTTTTCCGCCACACAATTCGCCGTATTGAAATTTTTTTTTTATATTTTAAAAGTACGGGCGTTTTCGGTCACGGTGATACCCATGATGTCTATATTTATTGTTATTTAGGTATTTATTTTTTACTTATACGGAAAGGGGGGTGATTTGAACTTTTATATCTTTTTTATTTTTTATATATTTTTTAACATTTTTTTTTAATTTTTCTGTGATTATTTTAAAGCTCAAATATCATCTGATCTATTGTGTTTTGTTTTTTTTCTTTATGAGCAATCATGGATTTACTAGATGCAGTTAAAACCATGAATTGCTCATTTCTTATCCTGGCCTGCCATCTAGTGGCCAGAATAAGAATTGCAGTTTGAAAACTGTAATCCTCACCAGCGAGGATTACAGTTTTCATATGGTGTACAGACACCCCGATTGGCCAATCGGGGCGTCTGTACACCACCCGGAAGCGTGGGCTTCCGGGTTCAGACGCATCCTGATGCCGTGATCACGTGTGATCACGGCATCAGAAGGCCCTGGAAGTCTCCGAAGACGGAGGTAAGATGCGGCAAGTCTCTGCTGTTAGAAACAGCAGAGACTTGCCGGCCATGACGCCCGCCGCACCCGCGAGCGGGCGTCATGTCCCCGCACCGCCCGCGCGCCGTACATGTACGGCGGCGGTCGTGAAGGGGTTAACATGTCTAATATGCCTAAGTGATCATGTTCATAATTTTTGGTACTTAGTACTTGGCACTAGTTGTCCGTTATTTGTGCTGTTCCCATCCTTCACTCATAATTTTAGTTATGTTTTAGATATTATGTGATTATGTGAACTAATAAAGATATGTCATTTTAGCACAATTGTGTGTTGGTTTTACTTGTGTTTCGGGGTTATTTAATGTAGGTGGTGGCGGAAATCCTGATGGAAGTAGGGCCCACAATCCTTTGTGTCGGTAGCACCTGTGCCATCCCAGGGTACGAATTGCTCTCAGCCTCCACAACGTTCACCCAGTGTGCCATCAGGGAAATGTAGCATCCCTGGCCAGAAGCACTTGTCTATGTGTCAGTCGTTAAGTGGACCTTCCCAGTAAGTGCATTGGTCAGGGCACGGGTTATGTTACGGGACACATGCTGGTGTAAGGCAGTGAGAGCACACCGGCAAAAACAGTGGCGGCTAGGTAACGAGGGACAGCCGCCGCCATCAGACTGCGAAAAGCCAGCAATTTGTAAAGGTGTGCATTTAGTGCTATGGCCTATGGGTGGGTGGCTGGGTATTTGCGCTTTCGTTCAAAGGCCTGGGGTATGGACATCTGTACGCTGCGCTGGGACACAGAAGTGTGCTCGCTGATGGTGCTTGCGAGGGTCCAGGTGCAGGGGGGAGGCATCTGGGCCTGCGTCTTGGCTAGCACGTAACACAGGGAAGAGGAGGCAGTGGTGTGACCCGCAGACACCAATTGTGGATCCAGAGGTTTGGCCCACCTATTAGGTTGCTTTGTTGCCATGAAGATCATGCTGGTGGTGGTCAGGTTGCTAGTGTTCATGCCCCTGCTCATTTTGGTACGTCACAGGTTGCAAATGACAACTACTTTCTCTTCCTCTTCGGGAAGGAATTTTTCCCTTAAAGAGAGGAATATTGGCTTCTAAGTCACAGGGTTTTTTTTTGCCTTCCTCTGGATCAACTTGAAGGATAACAGGCCGAACTGTATGGACAGATGTCTTTTTTCGGCCTTATAAACTATGTTACTATGTTACTATGTTACTTCTTCACTCTGGTCCTCATCCTGACAAGTTGACGTTCAGTGCTGCTGACACTCAAAAACATTTGGGGTGAGGGTCTGCTGCTGATCTGACCATCTAAAACATTACGGGCGAGGGCCTGCTGCTGAGCTGACCGTGTAAAACATTTGGGGCGAGTGCCTGCTGCTGATCTGACAGTGTAAAACATTAGGGGTGAGAGCGTGCTGCTACTTGCACTTTACGTACAAGTAAATATATGTTTCCTAACAATATTTCCTCTAAAATCGATGTTGTCTTGGGTTTTGGGGGGGGGGTATTTTTGTCATTCTGTAAAAGTGGTGTAATACTCGGACATCATCGTTAACAGCAGCAACTTCGGTGTCCATGATGCATCCAGACATCCTCCCCATGCTGTTCCCTAACCATTTCAGAGGTGTTTCCACCATTTTCTCACGTTTCCCTTTCAACCAGACACCCTCCCCTCTGCAGAGCAGGGGGTGCATGGTCTTCTCCCATAGACTTCCATTATACTCGGGTGCTCGGTCAAGCACTCGAGCACCACCTAGTGTTCAGCCAGAGCACCCAAGCATCGGGGTGCTCGATCATCACTAGTGCTCATGTTTGATCATCATTCTGGGAAGGCAGCTGCTCCATATGAATTTGCCTTCTCGTACAGCCCAGGGACTACACATCAGGCACATGAGGGCCCCCCACATGCAGGGCCCCAGGCCTCCAGTTTGGAATCACTATTATATAGCGAGTTCTTTCCTATGTCTTATAATTGCCTACTACATGAACTTGTGTTTCTTAACTTAATGACTCTTAATGTATCACCATAAATTTGATTTGATATAGTTTTTTTTTAGTGCCCACATTAAAGTTCACTTACTTTGAAGCAGAATTATTCATGAAGAAGTAATAATAATAATCAGAACAAAAGCAGAAATATATTTTCTGAGCACCTACAGAAGATAAAATATAACTAGACTCCCCTTAAAGAGGACCTTTCACCACTCCTGACATGCCTGTTTTAATACCTTTGTGCATTCCCCATGTAATAACAATTCTGGAACATCTATTCTTATGGCTCTATGTTGTGCCATTTCTATATTATTTCTACTAGAAGTTATAAATGAACTGCCAGCAGTCTGCAGTAAGGTTACAGAGGGGAGGAAACCAGTTATAAGCAATTCACTTATAACTTCTAGTATAAATAATAAAGGAATGACACAACATACAGACATAAAAATAGACGCTCCAGAATTGTTATTACAAGGGGAATGCATGAAGCTATTAAAGCAGGCATGTCAGGAGTGGTGACTGCTCCTCTTTGAGATTTATTTCTTGTTCCAAGATTAAAATATCAATAAAGAATAAAACTTAGGAAAATTAGTTGGGTCTAGTTTATGCACTTGTGAGGACTCCACTATCCTTCCCCCATTCTGCCTGAAATAAAAATCTCAGTATGATGAGATGCAAACCTCAGTTCAGGTGTACTCTATTATAGGAAACTCCAATGTATCGCTTAACTATAATCATGGTGTTCATTACATCTACTTTAGACTGATTTCTCCTGAGGTTCAGTTCTAGATAGAGTGGAGAGCCCGTGAAAGAAAACATGATTAATGCAAACAACAAAGCATTCAATATAAATTGAAGCATAATAAAGAATATCCTTTCACATAAAGTGATATCAGTTTCTGGGTTCTGCGAGTGAGTTAGATACTGCACAATGCTATGGACTGCTTCTACATAAATGACCAGCACTTTCCCATCACTATAGTTCATATGAAGCTTGGCACAGGCATTGCTATTAACATACACTAGGAACATCCAGTAGGTTGTAAGCTGAACAAGATGTGTGTCTATCCAGTTCAGCCTGTTATCCTGCACTGTTGAGCTAGAGAAAGTTAAAAGAAAACCACATTAGGTAGAAACCAATTTTCCACACCTTAAAGGAATTATTCCATGAAAATCTGACATTATATAGTAAGAACATGACTGTCTCTTTCTAACAAAGCCAGAAGCAGTCCTATACCTCACATGGATCCAGAGATCTCCCCATTCATTGCTCTGCTAGATTTATATCAAGCTGACAGCTCAAGGGGAGTTTCTTTTCTGCTGCAGCTCGGGGGAGTGTCTTTTCTGCTGCAGCTCGGGGGAGTGTCTTTTCTGATGCAGCTCGGGGGAGTGTCTTTTCTGATGCAGCTAAGGGGACGTGTCCATGGTCTCCCTATCACAGCTCAGGAGGCAGTTGAAGGATGAAACTGAGTACGTGTGGCCTTCTCAGTGAGCAGGACAAAGAAGTAAGAAAGAAACAAACAGCAAGTGGTGCTATACAGATACATTTTTTTAATAACTCAGTGGCTATGCTATATTTTTATTTACATGCAATTACAAAAGTATTCAGATCCAGGTGCTGGTTTGAACGGTAGAATAGTTTTTGTGGGACAACTCATTTAAGGAAAAGAATTCTGTCTCAATACTAAATCGAGTAATCAGAATACAGTAGCATCCAGAAATGTACTAACTATATTATTACACTCAAGAAATGCATACTGGCCCCTTTTGTAGGAAATGACCACAATTTTGATAATCCTTCTGGGCACTGTAGTCCGCCCATTCTATTTGTTACTTTTGTTGTCCACTCAAGCTCTTCTACTATGTCCTTCTTGTGTACTCAAGCCCAAAATGTAGATAATATTCAATGTGTGGTCTGATTCCTTGTTTATGGTGGTAGAACTATGGGCAGATTTAGTAAAGCACTTACAACACTTTTGTGGCATAAAAATAGCAAATTATGGTTTACATCATATCTACAGTATAATGTGCGACTTATTCCACTTTTCAAAATTGCTAAAAAAAGAACCAGGCACTAGCATAAATTATAGCTGGTGTAGATTTCAGTTTCTGGCACAGAATAACAGCCAGAGGATACCATAAAAGGATTAAGGCCTCTGACGCTTAAAGGGGTTGCTTAAATATTCTACTCTTTTCAAACCTGCACCTGGATCTGAATACTTTAGTAGCGGCATGTAATTAAAAATGTAATATAACTGCTGAGGTTTTAAATGAAACCTATCTGTGTAGCACCACCTGCTGTTTGCTCTGTTTCTAATTAGA
>ONZH01018184.1:0-53917 GCA_900303285.1 Rhinella marina
TGCCAAGAATAAATAATGCCCCCATTATGCCCATACTAGTAATAATGTTCCCCGTAGTCCCCCAGTAGGGATAATTCTCCCTATAATGTGTGCCAGTACAAAAAAAAATCCCTTATAATGTACATGACTACAAAAAATACCCCCTTACAATGTACTCTAGTACAAAATATACCACCTTATAATGTGTGCCAGGACAAAAATATCCCCTTATAATGTGTGCCAGTACAAAATATCCTCCCTTACCATTTAGACCAGATCCTAATATCACTCCTCAGATCAGACCCCCATATCAGATCCTGAAATCAGACCACCATATCAGACCTCAGACCCAAAACAACAAAAAAAAAAACTTAACTCTCTTGCTCTGCTGCTCCTTTCCAGGTCCGACGTCCTCTCCTGCAGTCCCTGCTCGCTGATCTTCTCTGGACCCTGTGTACGTCAGATCATAGTGTGCGCTGTACGTCCTGATGCTGTATGCAGTCAGGACACAGCAGCGCAGCCCTGAGAAGACCAGCGCTCGCAGTACTTTACTCCCCACTTCTCCTGCATACTAGTGAGTGCTTCCATAATTGTCACACATGTTATTTATATGGAGGATGTATAAAATATTTTTTCATATTTTTGTTTGTATTAAACCTGGGTGTGTTATAGTCTGAGAAAAGTGTATTGGTGGCTTTATTGTTGGTTGCTCATTTCCATGTATTTCTTGTTACATAACTTTTCATGGGATTCCAGGTCTGACATTTGGTAAGAAAAGAATCATACTGAAACGTGTGGCTATCAACTGCATCTCCCTGATACAGAGAATAGAGTGCAGTCACTTGTGCGCTGATCATATGGAGATGTTATTGTACAAGTAAACTTCCTCTGGCTGCTGAGAAGTTTCTTCCTACATGTCAATGAGGGGAGGCATATATTAAGATTATGGTGGGCACTGACTCCTTGGTGTGTCTGTTCTCAGTGGTAGGACGATTTCCAAGTCTTGCTATCTAAAGCTTGTAATACATAGGCCAATTCTTGTAGAAGGCTGTACAAGAAAATATAAATTTTTGCAGATGACACTAAACTGTGTAAAGTAATTTACACTCAAGAGGACAGTACACTGCTACACATGGATCGCTTGTTAGTGATCATTTGCTAAAAAATCGGCAGGTGTAATACAGCCTTAAGGAACCATTGCACACAGAAGTGCTTAAGTTATATTTTTCTTTATTTATCCAACCAGCAAAGGTTGAGGTTGCATTTTTTTACTTGATGGAGAAATAAAGGAAAGTATAACTTTGATACGCACTTCAGTGTGCTTTGGTAACCCACAATAAATATCGCCCACAACCACAATTGTAGTATCAAAAAAGTGCTTTTACTGATTCATGACCATAAACAAAAACAGGACATAAATATAACCCATAATCCCCAAAATAAAGTGCAAATTTATAATACAAAAGATTCATGTTAGAGGGCTCTATGCTAGCCTGCAACATGACATCCTCTGAGAAAGGAGTTACAGGAGAGTAAAGCCCCCCACAGGTGTGCCAACGAGTTCCCCCTGTTGATGGCACCATAATAAACATATAATAAACATGACAGACACGTTGTAAACATAGTTCAAATTGATGCCAAAATGAACTAAACAAAAAAATGCCCCACAGATAAGCAGTCCCGGGTTGGGTGGTTAAATCTGTAAGTCCCTTGCATCCGGGGCAAGACAGATCCTCCCAATATTTCCAGATGTGGAGATGAGGTATTAGGGCCTCTGGTATGAATCCAATGTTTTAAGATACATGGAAGGCCATTGATACAGGTGTCAATGATACTAGGAGTTCACAAAATGGATACCAGCTGTTCCAATAGACAATCTTCTCCAATCGCCCCATACACACACACAAAGGCCTCACTGGAAAGGATCCATTCTCCCCAATAATTAATATGTTGGTAGTGCCTAAAGATACCAAAACATAAGGGGTTACTCCCACAGCGTTAAGTATTTAAGGATGAGTAAACCAGTGATGGGGCACTGTATCGCATTACTGAGTTTAATATAACAGTGATAGCCCTTTGGTATGTAGCAGCAGAGGATAATGGCCTAACAGAGGACTAGATGGTTGATGGATCCTCTGAAGAGGAGGGAGGGGGGAGGAAGAGGATGCCTCCCCATAGTTACAGCTACGAAGTCCCCCAGGTGTTAGATAGCACAGTGTCTGTCGTTTGCAGTATATTCTGCTACGGGATGCTGCCTGATGCAGATGCACACTTGGTCCACACCATGATGTTCCTGTGGCAGTGCTAGGAACTTTGCTGAGACAGGACTCAGGATCTTCAGAAGGACAGAGGCTGCCATAGTAACAGCACGACTCCCTTGATCTTGGCACAGGGGAGCCATTCAGTCAGATGCTGTGGTTGAGATTGACCATGGCATCTGAGGGGTTAAACGTCTTTTCCAATCAAATAGAGAACACAAGACTCTGTTCTAGTTATTGACCCCAGCAATCAGACCTCCTTCCAATCTACTTTACAGAAAATACCTTTAAGACTTATTATTGATGTACATCTAAAATGCATACTTTAAATGCCACGGCTCAATGGTATGATTCATAATTAACTTACACGACACTGCACAACCCTTCCTTCCAAAGGATAAAGTTGAAGACATTCTTGCAGCATTTGTCAGCTGAGAATGAAAATAGACTGGCAGCCCGATTTATAGGAAACTGAAACACTGAAAGTATAGGCATTTAGTTAGGATACATGTTACTCCTATCTACTGTCAACACTACAACTACAGTACATAAAATAATTTCATTATGACCTTATTCAGCTTAGTTGTATGTTCTGTTCACTAAAAACAGACACTTTTAAATGGGCTGGACACGGATGGTTTTTTCACAGATCCATTGACTTGATTTGGAAGTCTAGTGTAAGAATTGCACCAAACTGCTGCATGTGCAGTAAACCAGAATAGGGTACTGGCAAAATAGTTTCTTGTTATGCAATGTTCTGGTGTATTGTTTCGTGCCTACATTGGTTTGTATAGATAAATCAGGGTTAACAGTCGTGACTCTGCCCCTGCAGGAGGCTAGACGATGGACCTAGGTTCGTCCCTAGTATAATGAATCTAGAGTAAGCTGAGGATGAGAGAGGAGCTACATGTGCTCACCCCTCAGACAACTAGACCTAAGTCACAGAGAATCACTATCTCTAAAATACAGGTATTTGCATCAAGAAAGCCATCTCTAGTTTACAGTACTCCAGAAAGAGAGAGAAAAGGAAGAACTATAAGGTCCAGAATCTGCACGGCCAAGCACTGGAGTCAGTCAGTAAGGTACTTGCTGTTCAAGGCTGATAGAAACCTTTTCACACAGTCCTGCTAAGCCGTATCTTAATTCTGTACTCCTCAGCCTGGGAATTACAGACAAGTTTTGCAAGAACCTTACTGCCAACCTTAGATTCTGCAGAGTGAGCATAATATACAGTAGGGAAGGTGTACTACAAACCCCATCATTGCTCATATCCATACATTCCTATCAGGGAAGATTTGCACTGTAAATAGTTTGGAATTGTGTTGGTTGTACTACAACTCCCATTCTGCCCTTTAGTAAAGAGAGACTTTTATTTTCTACAACTGTCCTTGTTACTGACTCCAGCACCATTCGCCGGTCACAGTACCTACATCTCCTGCCTTGCACTGCATACCACTGAGGGCACCCCAACTACCATCAGACAGGAGCCTCAACATCAGGGTGTGCCCTCCTGTCACTACCCAGCCCGAGGACTGCCTCTACCATTCCCATCCTCCACTCCTCCAGGGCCATGACAACACACATGCTGCAGTTTTCTCTGCAAGGACCAATGTGCGGAAAATCAGAGATGTGATTGGAACATTGACTATAATTGGTCAGTGTTCAGTCTATGTGCAGTCCAGCACAGGAACATGAGAATACTAAGAAATGTGTGCATATGCTTTCATGTGATAGATATGAGGCACAGAAATCCTGGCACATCTTGCTACCATTGTATTGCAAAATCTCTAAGGACAGCAGGATAGTTCAGGTAATCCAGGAATGGGATGCAAGAGGTCTGCCACAGAGAGACTCTAGAAATAGCAGATCCATAGCTAAAGCCTACCATACACATTACATAAACTTAGGCCAGATTGGTTGATTGCTGCCATTTCAGCCAACTGTCATTTACCATGATCGTTCGCCTTGGCTGCCAAAAATCTTGTCTGGCAAAAATACAATCACTCATGCTGGAAAATGTTGGCTGTTTATGGCATGGCGGTCAATCAGTGTGTCAAGTTTATGGCTAACATTTAATTGTCAGCCATTCATTTACAGCACAGAAAATAAATAGCCACATGAGGCTTCTTCCAATCATCAAAACTGATGACATTTAGAGAAACTGTACTGGTTTTAATCAGCTGATCATCTTGAAGGGAACCTGTCACATTGAACATGGTGTCTGAGCTGCAGTCAGCATATTATAGAGCAGGAGGAGCTGAGCAGATTGATATATAGTTTTTCATAGTAAAACTTGTAATTTATACATTCTTATTCCTGCTCATTCTGGGCTTTGAAGTCAAGCAGGCGGTCCTATCAGTGATTGACAGCTATCTCTGTATACACAGTCATTGAGGGCAGGCTGTCAATCACTAATAGGACCACCTCCATGACTTCAAAGCCCAGAATGAGCAGGATTATAAATGAATGAAATACAGGTTTTACTGAATCTTTTCCTAAAAAAACAGATATCGCTCAGCTCCTCCTGCTCTATAACATGCTGCTGCAGACTGCACTATATCAGTCTTTCCCTTATACACCTCGTGTCTTTTGGGCTAACAAAAAAGCTGCTACAAACTTGGTTACCCTTTGCCTAATATGACCCCACAGAATTCCCATCACTTCTTAATCAGAATCATAACAGGATCTACCAGTTACTCTTCTTCTGTTGTGTTTTTTGTGTCACGTCCCTTTTATCTATTCCTAGTTGATATTTCAGCTTGGTTTTATTTCTAAAGGGCCCTTTACACGGGCCGAGAATCCTCTAGATAATTGCTAATGAGCGTTCACAGGAACGTATGTTAGCCATTGTCTGGCTGTGTTAAGGTGCTGCCTGAATGCATCTCTGATATGGTCACAAAAAATTGTCGTTTGCAGGTAGCAGTTCATACTGTGTAAACAGCATCTGCTGCCGGCAAACAAAGTCTGTATGGTAACGTGCAATGGCACTAGTGATCACTCCTCCCCATACTGTGGAGGAGATTGCTGCATGTAAATGCGGCAGTCTCCACCGCTGACAAGCAGGCAATCGCTGGGAATGAATGCTTCCTTCCTGATAGTCACCTCCAAATTTGGCCCATGTAAATGATTGTAAACTTCGGCAGAGAAACAGACTGCCAGAGCTCACAGTATCCAGTATAGTTGGATAGGGCTGCGCAATGGGATGAGTCAAGGATCTGGCCGCTTAACCCTTTACCGCATAACACTGTACATTTACGGCATTATGTACAAGACCTTATATGGAGCGGGCTGCTGCACTGAGCCCGCTCCATACATGGCGGGTGCTGGCTGTATAATACTGGTCATGTACCCAGCTCCCTTTGCCTTCTGACAGCCAGTATTTACATACACCCACAGACTGCCATCAAGCGCCCATTTTTCTCTGTTGTGTGACTAAGGCCTAAGGGCTCATGCACAGTAGCATAAAGGCTCAGTGCCCGTATTGCAGACCGTAAACAGATGGTCCACAATATACAAGCACTGGCCGTGTGCACTCCATGGTGTGGATGCGGACCCATTGAGTCCGCGATCCACAACATATGACCAAAGATAGGACTTCACCTGACTTTTGCAGAGCAGTTTCACGAATCAGAAGCCCACAGAAGCACTACACAGTTGCCTGTGCAATACAAAAAGATAGAACATGTTTTGCCTTTGGCTGTATGTTGTGGATTGCAGACCTATTCAAGTCAATGGACCTGCAAACGGAGTGCACACAGCCAGAGCCTGTGCATTGTGGAGCGCTTTTTGTGGTCGGCAGCATAGGCACAGGGCCCTTACACTAATAGGCATGAGCAGTAAGGCTAATTTCATATAAGCATGTTCGATCTGGCCTCTGTGTGATGGCTGCATTTCCCAGGCCGAACACTGCTCCTCTGACTAGAACTGCATAGCATAGCGCGCCGCGGCAAATTTTTTTGTACTAGGCCACACCTCTAACTCCGCCCAAGAATAACAAAACACCTAATCCCACGACATGTCTTACTTTCTAACAGCTGTTCTTTTTTGGCCGTTAAAGAAACAGCCATATGACCGGCCTCATAGACTTTAATTGGTTATAAAAATGGCCGTCTGACGACTGTTAGGGCTCTTTCACATGAGCGGTTGCCGTCCGATAATTCCGCAGCGTGTAGGAGAGCCAAGCCCCATGCAGGACAGCAGAGACACTGAGCATTAACATGATTAATAATGCTCTGTGCCCCTCTGTAATCTTTTTACTACAAGATCACAGTGAGATAAAGTTGTCACTGTGATTTTGTAGTAAAAAGATTACAGAGGGGCACAGAGCATTATTAATCATGTTACTGCTCCGTGCCTCTTCTGTCCTGCATGGGGCTTGGCTCTCCTACACGCTGCGGAATTATTGGACGGCAACCCCTCATGTGAAAGAGCCCTTACTTAAACTGCCCTCCATTTTTCACGTCCATTTGCATATAGGTAGTGATGAGTGAACTTCTGTTTTTAAGTTCGGTGTCCAAGGTTTGTGTTATCAGAGAATCCCGCCATGGATTCCGCTACCACGGACCATAACGGAATTCTATGACGGCATGCACTATGGCCAGCATAGACTTCTGTTATGACAGAATGCAATACGGAATGCCTCTTATTGGCTTCCATGGTGCATGGCGTCATAGAATTCCATTATGGTTCGGGTTCCGATAACCCAAACCTTGGACACCAAACTTAAAACACACATTCGCTCAACACTAAGTATAAACTGTGCCATATATATTACACATATATACACGACACGATATGTGTGTCACGTGTATGATTGTATATACATATAACACATGTACACACACATTACACTTACCATTCCTGCAGATGGCTGGACATCCCTGGTAATCAGCTATAGCAGCCTTGGGCGGTCCACAGGACACTGTCTGCAGACTCTCCCCTCCCCCTCTGTCCGACTACTAGCAGTGAGATGCAGGCTCTGTGTGAACAGGAGTGAGGCCACATGGGGGGGGGGCAGGGAGGTCTTATCAAACCCCAATCTTGTATAAGCCACTTTGGCTATGTTGAAAGGAGCGGGATATGGGAAGGGGGTGGGGGGCAGTTACTACTTACATGGGGATGTGTGAAGGGGTGGGGGGCAGTTACTACTTACATGGGGATGTGGGAAGGGGTGGGGGCATTTACTACTTAAATGGGGATGTGTGAAGGAGTGGGGGGGCAGTTACTACTTACATGGGGATGTGGGAAGGGGTGGGAGGCAGTTATACTTACAGCCGGCAGCCATCTCACAGCTCCACACTCCACACCAGGAGACTGGTGGGCGGGCCTCTGCTGGGAGCAGAACAGGCTGAAGAGGATTGCAGCAAACAGGAGTGAGTGGGGGTTGGGCTCCGTTCTAGCCCCACTTGCTAGAAGAGGAGTCCATATACAGAGCATCCAGCTAGTTTCTGCTCTCTGCCCTTCTCCTGCACACCACTGCTGATAGGATCACAGGTCAGCCCAGCTGGGTCAGCGCTATGGAGGAGGGCAGAGAGCAGGAACTAAGAAGCCTGCCCTGCCGCCTGTGCAACGTGGAGGCAAGGACAGCACACACAGGGAACTTCGGCAGTTCAGGGCAGGGCTGCCCGCCCGCCCGCTCCTCAGAGCAGCGGACGGAACACCTGTACATACTGAACGAGGCCACCGCAGTATGTGGGCGTTTGGGTCGGCGTTGGGCCCCCCAGCAATTTTGGGCCCGGGGCTGCCGACCTGAAAGCCCCTATGTTAATCCACCATTGCCATCAGCTGTCTCTGCCTCCTATAGAAGCAGAGACAGCTGAAAGCGGGACATACCTTCCCCGCCCGGGACAGCCACTGAAATCCGGGACTGTCCCGCTGGATTCGGGACAGTTGGGAGGTTGATTTATGATGCTGTGAGTTCCTGCCTGACCGCTGGTTTACTGTACTGTACTCACATAAGTACATAAGGGCAGATAAAACTTTTTTTTTACTCCACTCCTGGTTTTGGCCTAAAAAAAAAAGAACTGACTCACTGAAAAAAGTGGTCTTAAAAGGCAGAAAATGCTCAAAACCCCATATGCTGTTGCACATTTCTAACTGGGGGAGCAGATGCTGCACATGTGATCCGCTGCTGACAGCAATCCCCAGCAAAAATGCCTGCAATGGAGGATGTCTGCAGTGGACCACATGTACCACAAAGACATCCTACACAGAATAGCCAAATGTGCAGATGTGGCTAACTATATAGTGATTTTGTTTGTACATGCATGCCTGGAGGTGTGGCAACTCCAGGTTTGAATGTGCCTTGATTCTGATGTATGGGTAACATTCAGGTTCACCTGTGCAGCCTGCGTCAAATTAGTCAAGGATAGGTGGGACTCACAGCTTCCTCCCTCCTACCATTGTATGTGTGATTTCACGCTGGAGGTAACTGAGAGTTGGTCGCTGTGTGTGAGACTTTATGCTCCTATCCACAAAGGCCCATACGGCATAGGTAGGTTAGCGTTAGGTCCCGTGCCACTTGAGATACCTTAACGGGGTGCTCGGGCTCCGGTATGTTCTTGATATAAGAATATATTGGCGAAAGTCTCATTTAAATATCAGTGTGAGGGTTTAGCCATATATTGTTAATTGCATTTACTGTTGTAGTGCACCATTTTCTGTGAATTTTTGGCTTAAAAAAACTGCATTAAAAAGTTTCTTGGCTTAAATGTTAGTGAACCCATGTCACTCCCCCGTGTTGAGATTGGCGTAAAAACACCATGTGTACCTAAAAGTCATGAAACAGAGCTAAGAAAGTTTTGTAAACCAAAAACTGAAAATAAGTCATAGATGACCTCCAATGTTTTTTAAAACTGCTGAATCCTAAAAATCTTAGTGCCCCTGCATGTAAACATTGCACCAGCCCTCGGTCTGTACATCACCTCCCTCCCAACCAGTGCAATATACTGTACTGGACATAAGGGTTCCCTTATTACAGCCGCATCTTGTGTCTGCAGGCAGCAAACCCTTATGGTTCAGTGTATGTTCACACGGCAAAATCCACCAAAGAAAAATCAGCAGATCAGTCGTTTTTGGTGGGAGATTTGTAATTTGGGGGAGGATTTAGAGGAGTTTTTACAAAAGTTTTAGAAGAGTATTTGGTTGAGGTTTTCCAGCTTTCCCATTGACTTCTATGAAATCCACAATCAAATCTCCTTCTAAGATGTAATGTGTAACTTCTCAAGGGTTTTTAGAATCGGCTACTGAATAAACCTGTGGAGTTTTCAGCATTAAGGATACGGCTACACAATGAGCGGCAAATGGGTACAACTACACTGAGACATGTGTCACACAATATGTCATGCAACATTATTTGTAATGATAGCCTATGGCAGTGGTGGTGAACCTATGGTACGGGTGCCAGAGGTAGCATTCAGAGCCCTTTCTGTGGTCACCCGCACCCTGTAAAAAATCGATGGTGTACCAATATGCCTTAGACTTCTGCCAGTCATCAGTGCAGGGTGCACTATGAGCAGAACAGGCAGCCCATTGAATGTAGGCAGGCTATTATAGCTCAATGATAAACTACATGGAATATATACCATATTGATATTCAGGTTATATTGCCATGTTGGCACGTTGCGATAAATAAGTGGGTTTTGGGTTGCAGTTTGGGCACTCGTTCTGTAAAAGGTTCACCATCACTGGTCTATGGTGTCGCATTGTGACATGCTACGACGAGACAGTCACACAAAAACTCGGATAGATGTTTGTGCGACTGTAATGTCACAGTCGCAGCATGTCGCATATCACAGTGCATACACCATAGACTATCAATGCAAAAAGTGTTGTGCGACATCACAGCGACAAATGTCATCATGTAGCCCTAGCCTTCGGCTGCTTTCACACAAGCGCATTTGCAATCCGTATATGATGTACTGCAGGGGCGTAGCTAAAGGCTCATGGGCCCAGGTGCAAGAGTTCAGCTTGGGCCCCACTTACCTTAGTGCTCTGTGTGTCTTCTTATGCGGCACAACAGGCTCCTGGTCCGGTAGCGACTGCTACCTCTGCACCCCCTATAGCTACGCCTCTGATGTACTGGAATCCACTGCTAATGTGAATGAATAGAACTATTCACATGGGCAAATAATTTCCGCCAGTATTTGAAATACGCAGCATGTCCGAGTCTTGTGCATATTTGTTTCCAAATATGCCCATTAGAGTCTGTGCAGTGCATCACAAATGCAGGGAGGAAGTAATAAGCATATAAATCCTGATGAAATACTGAAGCAATACTGATGTCAATATTGATGGTATATCATCTGGAATCCATGCCTAAGGGCTCATGCACATGACTGTATGTATTTTGTGGTCCACAAAAAACAGATCCATAAAAGAATGGATGACATGTGACGTACGTTTTACATGTGTGATGTACGTGTTACATTAATTTTTTTTTGCGGATCCATTGTACCTATTCCTGTCCTTGTCCGTAAAATGGACAGGAATAGGACATGTTCTACTTTGTTTGCGGAACTGACTTGCGGACATACAGATACAGAATGCACACAGAGTCATTTTTTTTAAATGAAAAACGGAACAGACACAGACAAAAAATAAGTTTGTGTGCATGAGCCCTAATCCAGAACCAGAATAAGGACAGATTTCAATACGCGGTGTGAAAGAGGCCTTAATGTGGATTTGCTGGGTTTTGGAGCAGAATGCAGAATCCGCATTACTGCTACTTATTGCTTTTGCTATGCAGTATGAAACACAAGTTGTATCACTAGGGTAAGACCACTTTAATTTCATATACATATATATATATTGCCATAGTTTGCAACTGTATGAGAATGTACTGCATGTAACTGCCTGCTGTATGATTAGGTTTCTGTGTAACATAGTGGGGGTCATTTATGAAGATTTTTACACCAGGTTTTGGCATAAAAAAGGATGCAGGATCCCTTTTTTGTGACTTTTTAAATGCCTGTGCAACAACATTTTGTCGAGGCCAAGACTTGAGAAACAGGAGAGAAATCTACTCCAGTCCATGCAGTAGTTTTCATTCCAGACGCAGGAACTACATCATAAATTAGGCAAATCCTCAGGCCGAGCACAGCAGAAACAAAGTTGGGCGTAAAAAGCTGGGTGGGGAGACTTATCAAAACTGGTGTAAAGGAAAACTAACTTAGTGCCCATAGGAGCTCTGAAAAATGAAGGGTGGAATCTGATTGGTTGTTATGAGCAACTAAACCAGATTCCCTATACACCAGTTTGGTAAATGACCCCCTGTGATGACCTAACAGGAACAGCAATGCATCCTTTGGCCTAGTAGACACAAACAATACTTTCTGCATGAGGAGGGATCGGCCTGGGAAACCCGTGTGTTGGCCGAATCTCACAGCCCAACCGTGACTTAACTGACCCCAACTCAGGTGAGCCACGGTCGGCTGACAATCACGGCATGTGAATCAGCCCTTACTCCTCATGCAGAAAGTATTATTTGTGTCTACTAGACAAAAGGATATATTGCAGCTCCAACTGGGTGACCACTAGCACAGAGCAGGCAGTTACATGCACTAGGGGTCATATACAGTTTTACGCCTCTCTTTGGCGTGGATTTGTCAGAAAACTCCTTTTCTGAGACTTTTTTTTTCTTAATAAATGAACCCTAGCATGTTTCAAAACAGTTGCAAACCATGGCATTAAGACCTGCACGAATTTCACAAATCCATTAGTAAAATTATATATCTGAAATTAAAGGGGTATTCCAGTCAGAAGCATTTATCACTTAGTGATAAATGCTAGAATTCCCCCACTGATCATCGCATAGACCCTACAGCGAAATTTCCCAATGGGCCGATGGTCAGGGGGCCGCCCGAGCCCTCCCCTCTGCCACTGGCCAGGTACAGAAGGAGCTCTCAGCGGTAATTAATACTGTGAGTACTCATGTAACCAGCCAGTGACTGTACTTGCCTTCTTGAATTCAGCTGTGGCCCACATCTCACCTTCTAAGCCCCTGCTCCATATCTTAGGGCTCATGCACACGGCCAATGCCGGTCCATGCCCGTATTGCGGCCAGCATACGCCGGGTCCGCAATGCATGGGCACCGGCCATGTGCAGCCCGCATCACGGATTGCGGACCCATTCACTTCAATGGGTCCACAATCCGGGAGATGCGTAGCGGAGGCACGTGTGCTTCCGTGGTGTTTCTGGCCGTGCCTCCGCAATGCAAAAAAGTAGCGCAAGCACTACTTTTTTTGCGGTGCAGACCGTTGGATGCGGATCACGGACCTCATTCAAATGAATGGGTCTGCGATCCGCATGCGGCGGCCCCAATGTCAGTGCCTGTACGTTGTGGACAGCAAACTGAGGTCCACAGCACGGGCACTGAATGTACACGTTCGTGGGCATGAGCCCTTAATCAGAGACAACTGGAGGAGGAGGACAGAAAATGGCAGCTGTTGATGGCCACCATAGAGGGACTGCTTTTGGGGCAACATGTTGTGCTGCACTGTGGTATATGATTCTGCTGGGGCAGTATTTTGTACTATGGTATTGCTGACCACGCCTACTTGTGTTGCCACCCCTTCTGTTGATTTAGACCCGCCCACAACTTGGGGCCACTTTTATTTTTTTTTTTTCCAGGTCCACTTTAAGTTCCCAGTCGGCCCTTGCAGCAGGTTACAAGTTGGACTTGCACTCTACTAAAACCATTTCTAGCTGTGTTTCTGTGGCTCGGGTGCCAGCAGCAGGTCCTCCACAGATCTAGAATTTACCTATGCAGTGGAGGAGATGAAAGCTATCGGCTAGAATACACATTTAATTAAAGCACAGATGCAAGGCTTTAACATACATTGTTAGGCTACATCTACACGGGCATTAAAAATCCATTGTGGATTTGCCATGGAATGTGCGCCAAACTCTGCAGCAAAATCTGACTATTTTACATGCAGATTTTGCTACAGATTTCACCCTATGCATTGTAAAGGGTTAAGGGAGTTTGCCCATCTCAGACATTGATAGGCTATGCCATCAATCTCACATAGGTGTGGTTCCTACCTCAGGGACCCACTCATATCTCCAGAACAGGTCCCTCCAGCAGGAGAGTTAGGCCCCATTCAGACAACCGTGTTTCATGGCCGTATACGGGCCGTGAAAGCCCGGCCTGTGCTGCCCCAGAGGACGGGAGCGCACGGCGTCATTGGTTGCTATGACGCCGTGCGCTTCCTGAGGCCGCCGCCGTACAGTGAAACACGGTCGTCTGAATGGGGCCTAATTCAGTTAGGCTAGGGTTACACGACAAAAAGGGTACAAATACATTGCAACATTCATATCACTTTTTGTAAATATAGTCTATGGTGTTGCGCTGCAATGTGCAACATACTGTGACGCGACAGTCCAACTTTTTCAAAGTCACAGCATGTCGCAGTGCGACACCATAGACAGTCATTACAATAAATGTGTGACGCACACCGCCTTATAGGAGTACCAAAACTACGTAGGCGTGCAAGTGCACCTGGATATTTCCGGCAGTTCCATGGCAGTGAACTGAGGGCGTACCATGCATGCACAAACACCTCTCCGCAAAAGAACAGAAATGACTCTGTGCATTGTGTGTCCTTATGTCCGTTCTGCACAAAATAGAACATCCTATTATTTCACATTACACACAAGGATAGGACTGTTCTATTAGGGGCCAACTGTTCTGTTTCTCAAAATACAGAATGCACATGGACGTCATCCGTGTTTTGTGGATACCCAATTTGCAGACTGTAGGACATCCAACGGTGGCGCTTTGAGGGGCCCATTCTGGAGAGAAGTGGGTCTTTCTCAGAGGTCGGACCTGCACCTATCTAACCAAGAGTGGACTGGAAACTCTAAATGGCCCCAGAAAAAAACTAAAAATGGCCCCATTTTATAGACTGGTCCAAACTGACAGAAAGTAGTGCAAAAAAAGTAGGCAGGGCCAAGACAAGTAGGCGGGATGGGTAATAACATAGTACAACACAAAATACTGTCCCAGCAGAATCATATACCACAGTGCAGCACAATATACTGCTCCAGAAGCTGTCCCTCTGTGGTGGCCATCAATAGATGCCATGTTCTATCCTCCTCCAGTTGTTTCTAATATGGATATGAAGCAGGGGGCTTAGGAGGTAAGAAGCCGGCCACAACAACCTTCAGCATGCTGCCTGGACTTCCCTTAGTAATGGCCCCTACCAATGCCCCAGTGGTATGCTCTCCAGGCCTGAAGAAGGGACCTGAGAATCTTGCCTAAAACAGGGGTGCCCAACCTTTTTTGGTTGGGGGCCACATTTTTAGCCTGAACCAATTCCAAGGGCCGAAAATAAAACTTAAAGGGGTATTACCAAATGAAATACTGTATTTATGGCATATTGAACATATGGTATATACTATAAATGTCTTGTTACAGTTGTAGGACTCCCAATAATAGGAGAATACATGAAAGATACATGTAAGAAGCCATAAGACATAGACCTACATGCCTTTTACCAGATGTTTGAGGGCCACACAGAATGGTATCGAGGGCCACATGTGGCCCCCGGGCCGCAGGTTGTGCACCCCTGCCTTAAAACATCATTTTATTTCAATGGTATGAAATTACAATCTTTTATACTGTTTCTCTTTTTGAGAGCATCAAGACTTTTTTTTCAGACACAGGAAAAAAGTTACCTATCTTTACAGATTGTCCTGAAATTTCTGGACAGTCCATAAAAATAGGCCACTTTTTTCCTTTGTTGATAAAAAAATTTGACACGCCTGTAATTTATTTTCAGGCTTGTGGTTTTGACTAGATTATTTTGGTGGTAATTCTCATCATTTCACATCTCACAGTAAATTACTTATAATCTTTATCAATCTTTACGGTTTTCCAATTTGTATAATTTTGGTATAAACTGTCCAGAAAAAAATAAACATTTTGGTTGCCTGCCCCCCCTCCCCCTTAGTTTGGTACCCCAGTAACAGGATATGCTAATAATACACGCCTACATCAGCTTTCCAATAATGTGAGGTAAGAAAATGCAATGTAGAAGTAAGAAGTTGCATTTCTGCCTCTCTGAGCTGCAGAGGAGCTCCTCCACAGCGGCCTTGCCTGCAGTGTGTACAGTGTGTGCGCAGCCATGGCTCCACAGCCGGCGTCCAGCCTGTTTGTTATGCCGCGTGCTGGGGGCGGGGCCTGCAGACCTGGGACTTCCCCAGTCTTCGCTCAGTTTCTAAACAGCCTGATTTCCCCGAAATGATGCTTCGCTCTGACATCTCCAGCGGCCAATAGGGGCGCCCAATCCTGTCAGGGCGGGTTTACCAGGCTAATATACCTGGGCATCCCACAGCGATACACTACAGAACTGCTTGCTGACTGTTCCCAGGACCGGCTCTACACTAGACCTGCGATAACGCTACTATAGCAGGATTACACAGCTCTGCAGCACCGAGGACTATCAGGTAACGTCTTGTCTATAGTCTTCTCTATAGCTTCCTCCAGGGATGCACAGAGCTTGTAGATGCAGCCATGGACTGTTATATTAGCTGCACGCTTTACCATTTATTACACCTCGTGTCTGACATAGCGATTCTCATTCAGAAGCAATGCTTCTTTCATTGGTATTCATACTACTATACTACTATATTTACCATGCATACTATAATGTCCGTGCAGATTAGATCAGTTCTGCTGCCGGTATTTCATGCACAAGGGTTGTATTGGAGTTTGCGGGCATTGCCATTGACTTCTAGGCTGGCAGCAGTAGCAGCACGCTGCACAAGGAAGTTCACTGTCAAAAAACAAGAAGTGGGCGGGGAGCTGTTGTGCCGCTAAGCTGTCGCCAGGTGGCGCCGGTGCTCAGGCTGCAGCCCTCAGTGGTGTCTATTTAGCCATTGAATATGGTAATGTGGTTGACATAAGTAGAGGTTCAAGGTTCAGTATTAAACCTATTGTATTGTGCCTTCTGTGAACTGATATCATGTATGAGAGCGCCTGAGTGTATATTCGCTGCCTTCTATCTGAACTCTAGAGTTGGCGGCAAACCTTACACGCACAGGTTCTTGACCTTTAAGGAAACTGAAGCTAGGCGGAGCTCAGCATTGCATGCAATGTTTCACCAGCTTCCTAGTCCTAATGATCTCATATTTCAGAGCTGCTGTTCCGGAGGAAGAGACCAGGCACTAGTTGGAACTAAATAGTCTGCTCAGGCTGGGTTCACATCTGCTGTTTTGTCTCTGGCATTCTGTTCTGGCAGAGAAACAGACTGCTGGAGTTTACTGTATCCGGCACAGCTGGATCCCCATTCACTGCGTACCGCTGTATGTGCCGGCTTTTGACCGGACCAAAAATACTGCATGTAGCATGGCCGAGAGCCAGCATGTACGCTGGATACAGGGAACAGTGACAGTCTGTTCCCCCAACAGAACAGATTGCTGGAATTAAGGACGTAGATGTGAACCCAGCTTTGGTTTGAGTCCCTCAGAATCCTGTTAATACCATTTTGTAATGTAACCTTATGAGCTGGTGTAGTGTTCTGTGCTCAGCAACAATGATGATTCTTCAAACTTTTATTTGGAGTTTTTTTTTTTTTTTGGACAGGGTCACCTCTCTCTGGTGTATGTTCACACATGGCAGGAATTTCTGCAGCTCTGTGTATGTTTGAGGGTGCATGCTCATGGGTTCCCCCCACACACAAATCAACAGCATAAATTGTGAATTGAAAAATAAATGTGTGAATTTCACCTTTTACAGTGTGAGGGATTAAATCTGCACAGGAAGTCCCGCTGCAGAAAATCTGCCCTATGTGGCCGTACCCTGAACGAGGTTTGTAAAAATTCCTGCACGTTCTGCAGAAATATTTATGAAACTTCTTCAGCAAATCCTCCACTGATAACACGGATGACCCTTCTGCTGCAGGAGGGTGATAATGTGGTGTAGTATCTAGTACAGCGAATACATGAGAGGAGGGGGTTGTAGCAGTATTATGCTGAAACCTGAAGAAATCTTAGACTGGAAGGGAAACCTAGTTCTAACTCTGACATGTTGTGTTTCTACAGCAAAATGCCTGTGACACGTCTAAGGATGAGACCTTGGCTCGAAGAGCAGATTGAATCCAATAAAATCCCTGGTCTGACATGGATAAACAAGGTAGTATGTCACATCTAGTTACAGTCTATATGCGATTTGTTCTTGGGGTGATTCTATTTCAGTCTCAACCTGTGATTTCTCACTCCTTCAGGAAGAAGGGATTTTCCAGATTCCCTGGAAGCACGCTGCACGTCATGGTTGGGATATTGAAAAAGATGCCTGTCTTTTCCGTAGCTGGGCTATTCATACTGGTAGGTGTCAAAGTGCATGTGTACTTGGGATTACAAATGTTCATGGCCTTGTAAACTTACTACACAGACTTATCTGGCTACACAATTGCTTGTGGCCCTAGAACAGAGGTCATGTTTGGCTTGGTTGGAAAAAAAAAATGCAAACATCATTGATTGTGAGGCATCCCCATCAAAATTGGATCTATTGGTGATGGAAGGACTTTTTCATATAATCTTATGTGATGTCAGTTGGGATGACAAGCCTTTGAGGCTAACATTTGGAAGTACACTTTTAAGTGAGTGATACCATCCCTCTTATATCTCTTCTGATATGTCATTGAGACTTGTCAAAATATCACTAACTCACTATCTCAAGCTTGGCTTGGAGATTTCTGAGCTATCCACCAGCAGTAGAGGCTGGCACCACTGCAGCTTCACCTGCCATGGAGACCCGATTAGTGAATCCAACGCTCTTAGTTGTGCTCAGTGCTATTAAGTCGCATATGTAGAGAACAGAGATACATGGCACTCACCATAGAGTAAAAATATCAACACAAAATGGCCGTTGCCTTAATTTTCACATCTAATAAAGAAGATATTTTTACTGTATTGCATGCCATGCTTTTCTATTCTCTACATGCAGCAGATTTCTGAGCCATGGAAGTAAATATGAATGCAGTATGCATGCCTGTTGACATGTGTAGATGTATGATATAACCGCAGTCAAAGTCTGCATTCAGTTACTTAAAGTGTTGGTTATTTATTAACACAGGAAAGTTTAAAGTCGGTGAGAAGGAGCCAGATCCAAAGACCTGGAAAGCTAACTTCCGCTGTGCAATGAATTCTCTACCTGATATTAACGAAGTGAAGGATAGAAGTATATATAAAGGTTCCAGCGCTGTCAGAGTCTACAAGATGCTTCCCGTTCAGGTCAAGACAGATAAAAAAGGTAACGTCAGACACAGAGATGGCTTTGGTGTACATTGTTTAGTAGTATTTTTTATGCATATATGTCAGTATATGTCTCAAGTTGCTGACAAAACAATCTTATACAGGATTAAAAAAAATAAAAATAGAAAAGTTTCCTAACTACATGTTAGTTTTTACTTTCCTGCACTGACCATTAAGGTTAATGGGCACCATTTGTAGTTGGCACTAAAAGCAACCAGGTTAGAAAATGACAGACGTTAGTTGGTTGCTGTGGGCAACTTCCCCACTTTTGCCTGCCTCATTAATATATGTATTTTATAACTGTATTGACTAGAGATTTTTTTTTTTTTTTTTTTACAGAACGCAAATCCAAATGTTTGAAAGAGTCCAAGAACAGACAAAAGAAAAAGGTACGATCTCTACCATATGCAGGAAGATGTCTTGCAGCAAAAAATACTTGCACAATGTAGGTGTATAGAATACTTGTGGGTAACATATACTTACTCGTTTTATTTAGGAGACAGAAAGCTCATCTACAGATGAGGTGGAAGAAGCTGTGAAGAACTGTCAACTCCCAGACGACCACAGCAGCTACACAGCAAATTTATATTCAGCACAGGAAATCGACATCACCAGCACAGATTTCATGGGTAACTTCAAACTGTCTTGTTTCTTCTTCACATTTTCCCCTATGATAGATATCACCAGCAGTTATTAATTCAGCTTGATACTTAGCCATAAGATTAAGTAAATCTTTGTGATCTGGACATACACATACACAAGTTACAGGGACAATGTACTAAAAAGAACTGAGGGCACCCACTTCACATAGTCAGTGTCCCAGCCGTCGGCCTGATCTTAAATTTTCTGTATCCTATATGTGGATCAAGCCTTTAAGAAGGTTGAATAGAATCTTAAAAGAGAATAGCTCAAGTACTGTTACACATGTAGATGATTAGCATACTTTTCAAGCTTCAGTCTGATTCATGATGTCACTATCCTCTTGCAGACTTGAATGAATGTGAAGTTACCAGCAGTGGGCCTGAATGGAAAGATCCAATTGATGTGCCTATGCCTGATAGCACAGATGATATGTACAATCTGCAGGTGTCGCCCATGGGCTCTGAAGGTAATAATTACGTTTAGTATTGTTCACTTTTATTCCTTGCAATACAGATATTGTATTTGCAGAAATAATTGCTCAATCTTGGCACACTGAATGTCTTGAAAGTAATTCATCGCTGAGTGGTGACTGCAGTTATTTGCAGAAAGTGGTGAAATAAGGCAGTGGTAATATCTGCGTTGGAGGGCCTCCATTGCCTGTTAAGTCTAAACTAAGGGACTTAATAGTCCTGTATGCCGGAATGTTTTACCTAACAGAAATCCAGTGGATCTCATTATATTCAATAGAGTTATGTCGGATGCGATTACGTTTATTGTTCTGCTCTTGTAACTGAGCAAGACAATGGAAGTAGAGAAGGCGAATGTGAACACGACCTCAATAGTATTCTGAGGTATTAATACATTGAATTTTCTCTTCTGCAGAGGATGATGATGATAGAGCTGCTGAAGAGCTTTACAAGGTAAGAGAAGTTTGTGTTGGAAGTTGACTTTGCAAGTGTCAACTTTTTTTTTTTTATTTTTTTTTTTCTAATATGTCATTAACAAGTCTTACTCTTTTCGGACAGATGTTAGTTTGGCAACAGGCGAACGTGGACAGCAAAGGATATTTATCCAGTGAATCTGGAAGTCAGACTTCTTTTCTACAAGAGTATAACAACTTATATGATGTCGGATTATCAGGTATTGTCTCTCTATTCCATTATACATTACCGCCTTCAGAGTACGGGGTTCGAACAGTACAATTACTATTTTGTGGGTCAGGAAATAAAATCCAATATTAGGACTATATTAATTTCTAGTACTACCTTCCTGGACTACTGTGAGGGTAATCTAAGGTGGAAGGTTTCATGGCACACCTGGTATACAGATGAGCCATTGTTTCAGAGCTCCTGTCATTTCAAAATTCTAATAGACTTTCAGCTAACATCTGGAACTGTTACTTTGCCCCCCCCAAAAAAATGCACCAAGAACACATTTAAAAGAAAAAAAAAAAAAAAAAAAGAATCAGCAATGTGATAAAAACAGTGAATGCTGCCTTATGAGAATTGGACTAGCAGTACTAGTTACGCTCACAGATGTAACACAATTTCTTTTTCTGAATTTCTTTTAGAGTTTGAACTCCGAGTTACTACAGAAATGAAATCTGGATGTGATTTCAACTTGCATGAATTGACATCAGCCATCATGTGCTAATAGTGAGCATTACCAAGCTTCATCATGAACTGGACAATGTGGTCCTGATGTTTAGGTGTTTTGCCTTTACAAATGAGCCATAGACAGTGGTTCTGCTATCGGGCCGACTGAACTACACCGTGACCACTGAGCCTGGAAGTGCAGATGAGCACCAAGCTCTGTTTGAATCGTATAGGCCTGTTGGCCAGAGCAAAAGTAAAGCTGCCAAGTGACCTTTCACTACCTTCATTCTGGCTGTGTGTCTTCCTGGCAGAGAGATGTAACTGTGAACAGAAATAGCAGCTACAATACCACTATTCCATTAATGCAATACTCAGTTCATAGCCAGTGTGGAAATTACAATGTATCTGCCTTCAAACCTTGCAGACACAACATGTCTTTGAACGCTTCCAGTCATGTAGTACAAGGGATCCTCGCTAGTCGCAGTGAGATGTACTGATTTACAAAGGACTCGGGTGAAGATTGAAGAATGGATTATGATTGATCATAAGGTGACTCCTAGGGGAACAAATCTTACATAGTAAATACATCCTAAACCAGATGTTGCTAAAAGCAATTATTTTTAAGATAACTTAAAGGCATGTTCTTATAGCTGGACTAAAGCCACAATGCATCCACCTATTGGATCAGGTTTACCAATACGGTCTAAGATTAATATAATGGCTACACTGCAATACTGCTGGATTTCTTGTGACTGGTGCAGTGATCCCATTCATTTCTATGGGATCACTGCTACTCTGCAATCTTGGCCACGACCAGTGTAGCCAGACGCTTAATGTGAACTTAGTCTAAAATGCGCCATAATTAACACACTGGCTGATGCTGGATGATAAATCTGGCATAGCTTTAGACCATCAAGTCTAAGATTATACTATTAGGTGGTGAATTTTGGCACAGATCTTAAGCCATACCTTGCCAGACAAGTCTAAGAAGTGTCTGAGAAACTTAACAAGCGTGGTGCCTGGCCTAAGCACCAGAATTCTCACACAGATCTGCCCCATTGTGTTCAGACAAACTCTAGTAAGAGTAATTTCTATCACATTTACATTGAAAGCAGAAAAAATTGTGGCTTATACATTCTTAATAAATGCCTGTGAAGCACCAATATTATATCCTACTAATGAAAAGGAGAGTGTGGCCAACAGACATCTAAACTGGACTCAAATGATGAAATCATGTAATGTGTGCAGTTCTTCTTAAATAGTACCTCGTATATATCCGCTGTCGGAGAATTCGCCACATTTCAGTTATGAAAGTGAATATGTCAGTGTCAAAACCTAGCTGTTATAATTGCGGATATATATATATATATATAATGTATGTTTTCTGGATATAACAACTATTGACTAAGAAGGATTATTTAAGTGTTTGAAGGAAGTGTAAATGGCAGCGGTGACTCAGAATGCATTTCATTGACCCTTGTAAATTCATCATGCTCTTACTCAATGTAAATTTTCATGCGTTCCCTCTGTTTTTGTGAAAATGCATTATTGACTCATCACATAGGCCAGTGCTCAGCAATCGCCAGCACTCCAGCTGTTGTGAAACTACACAGCATGATCCATTCATTTCTGTTGCAAGTCCGAGAACAGCTGAGCATGTTTGCATGCTGGGGATTGTAGTCTCACAATAGCGCCGGAGCTTGCTGACACCCCCCCCCCCCCCCAACATAGGCAGTGGATTATACAGAGACTGCTCCTGTATTTCCACATGTTGGGCTGTCGAACACATAGCTTTGTACATTATAACTGCTGCTGTGTATGTATTAAAGTTTGTAAATACTATGTATTTTTTATCTAAGTGTTTGATTAATAAATGTTTTAAACAGTTTAATAGGAGCGTTATGGCTTTATATAATGGGGTATTGGGCATTAACCTTTGGAAAGAGACCGCAAATCGGTTTTAGAGCTTTAACTGCTATGAACAAATCAAATGAAAAATGAAGCAACTTTTCAAATAGTTCAGTGTGTTTTGTTTGTTTGGCTCTTATGCAAACTTGAGTGTTTCCAAGGAAGCATGCAACAAACCCTGTGTAACCTGATTCTGCAGAAATCCTTGCTTTCATCTGTAGACATTTACAATGAAAAACAGTAAAATAAAACATGTTTTTAACTGACATTATCATCACTGATGCCTTTCTGAAAAACAGAAGTTAAAAACAATCCCCTTCAATTGAATGGGGGTTGTCGGTCAATGAAATTGGACTAAGTAGAACCATGTTCTATTTTTTTTTTTTTGGACGTCAGTTATTCACTGTGTGCAATACCAAGCAGTCATGATAGGATGTACAGCACTGTGCTGCAGCGCTCACTGGAGCATGTGGACTCTTCAAACAACTGATTGCTGGTGTCGAAAGCCCACTGATCAAATATTGATGACCTACCATGAAGATAGGTCAGCTTTTTTTTTTTTTTTTTTTATGTTTAAAAAGCCACCAAAATCTGGTGCAGTGATAGAAGGAAGCAGCATCGGCACAGAGCTAGTGCTTTTCAATTAGCAACAAAAGGGTTATCTAGGTTTACAAAAATATAGCTGACTTCTAAAACCGTGCACAACTGTCCACAGGTTTGTGGGGTATTGCAGCTCAGTGCCTTTGCTTCAATGGAAATGACCTGCAATACCATATACCCCATGGACAGATGTAGCATTGTTTCTTGAACAAGGCAACCATGTTTTTCTAATCCTGGACAGTCCCTTTAATATGTCACTTCACTAAATGCAGAACAAGATGTTAGGCAGGATCACACACAAGCACCCCAAAGAGCCACTGAACTTGCTATGGGCTGCTGTTTGATACAGCTGCCAGAGGTCCCACTGCAGTTTTATGTGAAAAATATGGTAGGTTACAGGGTCCTCTGCGCAGGAGATGTCTGTCTGTATCATGAAGCGCCAGTGCCTGCCCTCCTCACACTCCTGAAATTGTTGAAGGAGCAGCTGTTGTGTGATCTATCCAAATAAATTTTGGGTTCTCCAAGAATAGCAGAGAGAAGTCATACAGGCAGGACTTTTTTCTCCACTAAAAAAAGTTCTCCCAAAAGGATACCTAGCAGATCCCATTATAGACAATGGGATCTGTTAGGCTCCGTTCTTGTTAGTTATGTGCTGAGTCTGGCACTTCCATTATTTTCGTTCTGCTCCTATAATGGAGCAGAAGAATGGAAATAATAGCACTGATGTGAAAGAAGCCTTATTTGTTGGGGTTTAACATCTGAGACCCTTACGGATGTCAAATATTAAGGCACACAAATTAATGTAGCTGTGTTGCAGAGCAGGTGACTGAGTGTAACAGTGTATAGAAAAAATAGATATCTGCAGCACTCTTCCAATTTATTTAAACCAGCAGCATACAACATTTGCTGACTATTATGCTGCTGGTTTAAATAAAAAAACAAACAGATTTTTCACTATTGGAAGAGTGCTGCGGATATCTTTTTTTTTTTTTTTTTTTTTTTTTCTATGCATGACGGGACCCCCAGCCAGGATCTCTATCTGTGGGCACCACTGTCTATATACTGGTACGTTTTTTTTCCCCATTGGAGTCTGGAGTGCTGCTTACCCTTTATGAACTGAGTGTAACAGTGATAATAAGTGAAGGAGCTGCACTTATATATTGGGAAAACCATTTATTATGTTGCTGCTGCAAGTTACACAATCTGTTGCCATAGTGGTTGTCACTTCTGCAGTAGGGGGTGAATATATAATTTTACACTGCCCTCTCCAGTTTTTGTAAAGTATGTGACGTGTGGACTAGGATATCGGCTCAGGCACATTTATCAACATTTAGACCTGAAACTTGTGTAATAAACAGACGGTTATGAGCTTCTATGAGCTGGAGTAGATTTCAATCAGGTGCACAGACTGCCAGAGGATTCATTTAATTTATGATCAGGCCTGTGCCTCGTCATAAATTAAATGCCTCCTCCGGCAGCACAGGGCCAATCAGGGCCGATGTAACACAAGCCAGTCTTGATAAATTAGATCCTAAAACTTTGTTATTAAACTGGGCTTCCCTTTTAAAGCTTAAGCAGTGCCCTGCTGGTGATACCCCCACCGATCAGCTATGATCTGCTTTGAACCTTTTGGTGAATGTTCACTTTTCCAGTGGGACCTCTACAGTCAATCACAAGCATTACATGTCCAGAGAGAGAGAGTGGCTCGTAATGCCTGCTCCACTCTGGCTATTTTATAATTGGGGCCTTCCTCTATTAACTGAGAATACCCTAAGTTATAGTGATATGGCCAGGTTTCCTGATGCAGTTTTGGAAGTTAAAATCAAGAGTAGATCATAATAGAGAAAGTATTAAGGATGGATACTACTTCCCTTTCTTTTGCTGGTTTTGGCTTTTAAACCTGCATCAGGAGGCCATATATACAGTATTGGAAAATGTTTTGAAACTGACAACCCCTTAAGAAATCTCATGCGCTGCACCTGTTTCTCCAGTTCCAAGTTATCAATAGGAGTATTCACATGCAGCTCCTTTCCCAGCTGCTTCTTATCTGCTCTGCAGCGGTGGCTGTAACCTCTGGAAACCAGCAGTTTATAATCTGAACCCAGCCAGCAAAGGAGACAATATGGATATTCACAATACATTAGTAAGAGCCTTGTATTCTCTACATGATAATGCCACTTGCTGAAGTGAGACGATCCCTTTAACATAATAAGCAGTCTGCCAGGTGCCGTATGCTCTTTGGTGCAAATTCTGACAGAATTCTATATTTATTCATAAATCTCTTCCATTATCTATTATCACTTTGATACAGGAATCTCATTGCATTTAATATCAATCACACAACACAATCACAGTATATTTAACAGCTTTTATTTAAAAAGATAGACATTACAAATGAAATGTTATAATGTCCTCACATGACTTTTTTATTGACAGAAATGACGTTACAGAACATACTTGGCAAGATGATCTACTGTCCTCCATTAGCAGGTGTGTAATAAATGCAATCTAAAAATTACAGTACCAATTACCAGTAATCATAAGGCATATCTGGGGATTGAGATCGCAGAGGCAATACAGTATTAATATTATATCAGTAATAATTGCTTAACCACTTAAATGGTCACAGTTGTTTTAACACAGTTTGCATAGATCAATAATAGGACAAACAAATACAACAAACTTTGTAATCTATAATATCTTCACTTATGACTCACCCCTTCATGCCCCTGCCTCCTGCACACATCATTCACTCTCAATTCATTGCTAAAAATCCATCTTGACAGAGGAAAAGGAGATCTATGGAGATGGGAGGAAGGAGCTACAGCGTGAGAGAGAGGCAGAAAGACACACACATACATTGTGGAAGGCTCTAGTGAGTTTTCTTTCTCACACTGGTGCTGGATTCACAGCTATACTGCTCAGTAGTGTTGTACAATTTTCTCCATACTGATGCATCTGAGAGTGTGCTACAGAGAAACAGGGGAGCAGGATCTCGTCTGCTCTGTGTGTGCTGTGTATGGGAGACATCATAGCAGTAAGTCTCCACACACTCTGGAGCTGAGCTCAAGGCAGACTCACAATTATGCATGATAAATGCAGGATACAAATCATATCATGGCCAGAAATAGTGTTACTCCTCATGTACACACACCACACATTGTTCAAACATCTGATAAAAATAAAGCTAAATAATAACAATTGGCTTGCTACTTACCATACTTTATAGCAATATATCCTTGAACTGCACTGTTAAGGGGTATATGTGCACCTACTGTATGCTCCTTCTCTGAAAGAGAAACATAACTACATTACTTAATGTATAATCCAACCTACATACATGCAGAACATAAAGGGGGAGATTTATCAATACTGGCGCTTTCTTCCTGCACTGCCGGAGGTTGCACCTAATTTATGATGAGGCACATCCTCCAGCAGTCCGTGTGCCTAACCAGAAATCAGTGACCGCTTATTGGTGCTGTAGATTTCTGGCTTAATTTGCTCTGGAAAACTGGTGTAAATGAAAATAAATTTGTCAGGTGGCTGGTCACCTTCCCCGGCCTTTCCACGTCCCCTTTCAGAAAAGTGGCAGTTGTGACAGTTTAAAAAAAAAAAAAGTCACTGAAACAAAGGAGAAAAGAAATCTCCCATAAAGACTTCTGTGCAGTGTAATCCCGCGCATGCACAGTACCTAGTAGGAGAACACCGGGATGAAGGGGAGTGAATAATTAGCGGGAGGGCGGTGCTGGGCTCGAAAATATGCGGCGTGACTGGGCTCCAACAGCCCACAGGACATCCCCTTGTGCTCCGTATATGAGTAATTATAATATGAATAAAAACGCTTTTTTTTGTGGAAAGTACAGCTCTGATAACAATAAGAATAACATATTTAGAATGACAGAACTAAGACCAATACAGAGATGTCATTATCTCTATACAGCATATCCTGCTGACAGAATCCATTTAAAGGAAAATGTAGACCAAATTTCAGAATTTCACTTTTTTGGCAGATTTTAATCCCTTTTTTTCCATTAACAAAGCAAGGGTTAACGGCCAAACAAAACTCAATATTTATTACCCTGATTCTGTAGTTTACAGAAACACCCCATTTGTGATAGTAAACTGCTGTACGGACACACAACAACATATGGTTTTTGGAGGGCAGATTTCACTGGGAAAATTTTAAGTTGTCATGTCACATTTGAAGACCCCTGATGCCCCCCCTAGAGTAGAAACTCCAAAAAAGTGACCCCATTTTGGAAACTACAGGATAATGTGGCAGTTTTGTTGGTACTATTTTAGGGTACATATGATTTTTGGTTGCTCTGTATTACACTTTTTGTGAGGCAAGGTAACAAAAAATAGCTGTTTTGGCATTGTTTTTATTTTTTGTTATTTACAACATTCATCTGACAGGTTAGATCATGTGCTATATTTATAGACCAGGTTGTTACGGATGCGACAATACCAAATATGACTCCTTTTTTTGGTTGTTTCAGTTTTACATAATAACACCAAAAAATGAGAGGCACTAAAGATATCAAAACATCAAGGGTGCAATAAGGCCTCAGATAACGCACACCAATAACCGAACAATACACCAATCTATAAAGAATACACGTTTATTAATTCATCAAAATTTCTGTAAAAAATATATATGTAAAAAGTCAATGGTGGTAACTTACACACACAAAAGGAGGGGCAGGTACACAGTACTCATACTGAATTAGGCAAAGTATTACAGAGGGTATCCACATAGAACATGATAAAGTGCAAGTGCAAATAGCAGTACATGAGACACCATAAGTAGAACACAGCAGTCAGAGAACAAGTATAATAAGCAATAAATAGCAATACAAACCACTGCCTCCTCCAACCCCGACGTACGTTTCGCTATGGCTTCCTCAAGGGGATAATAAATTATCTTTGAAAAAAATATATTTTTTTTAGTGTCTCCATATTCTGAAAGCCATAGTTTTTTTTTTTTTTTTTTGGGCGACTGTCATATGTAGGGGCTCATTTTTTTCGGGATAATATGACGGTTTGATTGGTACTATTTTGGGATGCAATGGGAAGGGATCATGCTCTGCTTTAGTATGTCCCAGTATATACTGGCATTCCTGGTTCCCTCAATGAACTATAGCTCCCCACAGCCAGCAGCACTTGTGCAGCCCCAAACCATGACACTCCCACCACCATGCTTGACTGTAGGCAAGACACACTTGTCTTTGTACCCCTCACCTGGTTGCCCTGACACACGTTTGATATCATCTGAACCAAATAAGTTTATCTTGGTCTCATCAGACCACAGGACTTGGTTCCAGTAATGCCTGTCTTCAGCAAACTGTTTGTGCATCATCTTTAGAAGATGTTTCCTTCTGGGATGACAGCCATGCAGACAAATTTGATGCGGTGTATGGTCTGAGAACTGACAGGCTGACCCTCCACCCCTTTAACCTCTGCAACAATGCTGGCAACACTCATACACCTATTTTGAAAAGACAGCCTCTGGATATGACGCTGAGCACGTGCACTCAGCTTCTTTGGTCGACGATGGCGAGTGGAACCTGTCTTGTTAAACCGCTGTATGGTCTTGACCACCATGCTGCAGCTCAGTTTTAGGGTGTTGGCAATCTTCTTACCACCTAGGCCATACATATCTATATGTAGAGCAACAATTTTTTTTTTTCAGATCCTCAGAGAGATCTTTGCCATGAAGTGCCATGTTGAACTTCCAGTGACCAGTATGAGAGAGTGTGAGACGGATAACACCAAATTTAAAACACCTGCTCCCCATTCACACCTGAGATCTTGTAACACATGACACCAGGGAGGGAAAAATGGCTAATTGGGCACAATTTGGCCATTTTCACTTAGTGATCTACTCACTTTTGATGACTATGGTTTAGACATTAATGGCTATGTGTTAAAGGGGTTTTCCAGGAGTTAACTACTGATCACCTATCCTCAGGATAGGTCATCAGTATCTGATCAGTGGGGGTCCGACACCAGGGACCCCCACTGATCAGCTGTTTGAGAAGGCCTTCTCTCAACTCACCAAGCACAGCACTGTACATTGTACAGCGGCTGAGCTTGGTATCATGCTCAGCCCTATTTATTTGAATGGGGCTGAGCCACTCCTAGGCCACGTGAGCGATGTACGTGACGTCACTGGCCTAGGAAAAGCTGAGAGAAGGCCTTGGCGCTCACGGGATCACCGGTGCCTTCTCATACAGCTGATCAGATACTGAGGATAGGTCATCAGTAGTTAACTCCCAAAAATCCCTTTTAAGTTATTTTGAAGGCACACCAAATTTACACAGTTATACAAGCTGTACACTGACTACTTTACATTGTATCAAAGTGTCATATCTTCAGTGTTGTGCCATGAAAAGATATAATGAAATATTTACAAAAATGTGAGGGGTGTACTCACTTTTGTGAAATACTGAGTATCAAAATATATTTCCTGATATAACTGTCCTCAGCGATATAAAAGGGCCTATGGATGGGGCTAGGGACAACCCCTTCAGGTCAGCTATACATTTTTTATCTTTTATTTTTCTTGCCGACAGGAAGTCTTGTTTTTTGTGAAATGTGTTGTTGAATTGGATGTCAAACTGGACCTCTAGTTATTGCAAAACTACAACTTCCATCATGCCTGGAAAGCCTATAGCTATCAGGACATGCTTTCGGTACTCTGAAATTAGCAATTAATATGATTTTTTATAATGGCAGAATTCATTTTAAAAGTAAATTTGCCACTGCGTTTCTTTACACCATTCATCATACACTAATTTTAACACATCCATATTATAGTAGCAGCCTTTAGGGACCAAAGGAGTCAGACATTTTTAGCCATGGATCTTGGCACAAATACGCAGTAAAAATGTGTTATGTCAACATCCACCTATCAAGTATTGTGATTGGTACTGTAATCCACCGGTAAAATCATCAGCTATTCAGTCCTGGGTAGACCTGCAGGTACAAGGATATTCAAGAATGGGACATTTACTCTTGACCAACAGATCTTTATTTTAGTACGTGCAACTTTGTAACTATTTTGTACGGTTATTTGAATAATTATTACCTCTTTTATACATGATGCTTTATTTTTAGACCATTTTTATTTTAGTATTCGTGTTTTTATTTTCTACAACCATGAAAATTTAAAAAAAAATAAAAAAAAAATAGCCTTATTCACATTTCTTTAAATTTGTCTTTTACCGTCACCATCAGTTTTAATATATATCTATATACCTATACCTAATATAATTGACGTCGTGTCTGGCGCTAAATATTCATAAAGAGACCCTATCTGGGTAGTGGTAAATTTACCAAAAATACTAAACACCTTTACAGGCGATATACCAACTCTTGCCCCAGATAAATTAATAATTATTTGACTCCTAAGAATTAACTTTTAATTTAGCATCTAAAAGGAAAAAGTAACACAATTGTTAAAATTCTCTAGATGTATACGCTGTCACTCCTAAAAAGTCGATGACTCAGAAGCTGGATGTGCACTCTCCAGCGTCTATATAAGGCACTATTGATATGATACAGATCGTCACCAGGTGATCTCCTGGCGGCCTATAAAGTTATAATCCTGTTTGGATCAGTGCTGAATTGAGGACAATGCGGACACATCAGAAGATAAAAACTAAGTACTACCCCCCAACATGTTTCATCAGCTAACTGCTGACTTCTTCAGGGGTTTGGGCAGCAATGAGGTAGTTCCACCAACAGCCACTATTTATATGCAAATTGTCTGACTGTCAGCTTAGGTAACCAATCGTTAACCGTCATATCAGAGTTGCTCATTTAATGTCCAATGGGGGCTATTACCTGGTCGCTCATAATTGAGCCGATCGCCAATCAATATCCGCTAGAGACACTGTCATCCATGACGTAGTGTGCAGAGAAAGCTGCGCCTGGACTTCTGTTACGGAGCGCTCTGTTGGATGTATCTGCGCATGCGCCCGAACTTAGAAATAAAAACCGTCCAGAATACACTAATGCGCATGCGCCCGAACTTAGAAATGAAAAACGTCCAGAATACACTAATGCGCATGCGCTAAAAGATAGAAATATTCTGCCGGCTGAAAGCGGTAGGCATACTGGGCACCAGGGACCTATATGCTAGCAATGATGAAAACACAGATATAGAAACGGGGGCCATACTTCTGCTGTGGAACGTAGCACTGTAAATACCTGTGCAAAATTCACTTTTAATAGAGGACCCTCTCTAATCATATCAAAATGTGTAACCAGCATATAGTGTTCTCAACCTGGTGATGTATTATGCAGTGTCCCAAGACAGAATATCGGGACACTGCATAGAACCCAATTGGGCTATCCCAGAAACCCGATTGTCAAGTGTCCAAAATATGACTCAAGATACTGGAGACCTATAGCAAACTAAATAAATGCCTCCATAATGACCAAAAAATGTGAAGACATACAGATCCCCTATTATCATGATCAATTGTGAAATGATTATTAATCCCCCCAATTGGTGACATGGACGGACCATATTTAAAAATTATAGTAGATGGCATAGTGCTGACTCACTGAAAAATAGAATGAGTGGCTTCCTGCTTATTATTGCTGAAAAAATGGTACCTCATTATTGTTACCTATTCACATTGTAATTCTATAGAAAAGATGAATACGTGAATCCTTCATTAAGTCCCTTGGGACTGAGACTGTCCAGCCTAAAAATCCATTTGGTTTCTTCTTGCAAGAGGATCCTATCCAGGTTACCTCTTCTTGCACCCAAGGTTTTCTTGGTTAACCCCCAGAATTTGAGGCACATTGGGTCTCCTCCATGTTGTTGTCTCACATGACGCGAGATGGAGGTGTCAGCCTTTGTGTTAATGCTGCTAATGTGCTGTGAAATCCGTCGTCTAAACTCTTGAATTGTCTTGCCCACATACATTTTGGGGCAAGTACATTGTGCTACATATACAATGCCAGATGTCTGGCAATTGATAAACTGGTTGATGTAATATTCCTTATTGTCCACTGGATTGTGAAAATTCTTTACTTTCTTGACTAAAGGACAAAATGAGCATCTTCCACAAGGAAAAGTGCCCACTGTTGCTGAGCATAGCCACGTCTTAGGGGACGGGACGGTAAAGAGGCTGTGTACTAGCATATCTCTAAGGTTCCTCCCTCTTCTGTGTGTTATCATAGGATGTGTTGTTAATACCTTACTGAGATCCATATCAGATTTTAAAATGTGCCAGTGTTTGTTGATAGCTTGATACACCATTTGGTTTTGTGCATCGAACGTGCCAATGCACCTTATTGTTTTATCTACTTTGGTTTTAGGTTTGTCACATAATAGGTCTCTCCTATTAGTTTTGTTTGCTCGAGAATAGGCTTTATGTAAGGGCTTCTTTGGATACCCTCTTGCTAAAAATCTATGATACAGGTTAGCACTTTCACTGGCAAAGCTTGAGTCATCCGAACAATTTCTCCTGGCTCTTATGTATTGGCCTATGGGAATTCCCTTTTTGAGGGGGGTAGGATGAAAGCTATGCCAGTGTAGTAAGCTATTCGTAGATGTAAGTTTACGAAAAACCTCAGTTTGGATGCGGCCACCAGAATCCACCGAGATCCGCAGGTCCAAAAAAGTGATGGTTTGGTGATGAATCTCAGATGTAAGTCTGAGTCCTATCTCATTGTGATTAAGTTGTGAAACAAATTCATGAAATTGATCTGTAGTGCCCTCCCAAAGTAACAATACATCATCGATGTATCTACCCCAAAACAATATGTGACTAGTGTATTGTGAAAAAAGGTCAGTGAAAACAATCGTGTTTTCCCACCACCCTAAAAATAAATTAGCATAATTAGGTGCACATTTACTCCCCATTGCGGTTCCAAGTGTCTGCAAATAATATTTCCCTTTAAAAAGAAAATAATTGTGAGTGAGAAGATAACGAAGTAAAGTGAGAACAAAATTATTATGTGCTTGGAACTGAGTGCCCTTCGTAGATAAAAAAGAAGAGACGGCTTGAATACCCAGATCATGCCTGATACTGGTGTACAGGGCCTCTATATCCAAACTCGCCAATTTTGTGTGCTCTGTGACCTGGATCTCCTGGAGTCTGGTGACCGCATCCTTTGTATCTTTGATATACGACGGCAAACTAGGGACAAACGGAAAAATGAATTCATCAATATATTGGCTGATATTTTCAGTTAAGCTATTGTTACCGGAAATGATAGGTCTGCCAGGTACAGGTACTTTTTGTTTATGGATCTTGGGGATGGCGTATATAGTAGCTATTGTTGGATGTACATTATACAGCACTTTATATTCTTCTTTAGATAGCAATTTGTCCTCTCTAGCTCTGCTCAGAATTACTTTAAGTTCCGACAGATACTGCACTGTCGGATTGCAGTCTAGTAGTTGGTATGTATGAGTTTCTTTCAGTAAGTCCATTACCATATTTTGGTAATAATCCTTGTCCATCAGGACAATGTTGCCGCCTTTGTCAGACGGTTTGATGACAAGGTCATCATTTTTAATCAATTCGTCTAAAGCAGTCTGCTCATCAGCACTCAAATTGTTATAATAATTGGGCTTTTTGGTCCTGATGGTTTTGAGATCTTTAGTGACAAGATTAACAAATGTGTCAATATTACTGAACTGAGAGAAAGGTGGTGTAAATTGAGATCTAGGTCTAAGTGAAGAGAGAGGCGCTTCAATATCATCCCTGCTATCTGGAGACTCAGTGTCCAATGTTTCCAAGATGGCGATCGCCTCTTGTTCACGTTGTTGTTGGTAACTATAATCTTTCTTGTTTTGTTCATGTACTTTGTATAACGCCAGCTTGCGTGCGAACAAATTAATGTCCTTCACCCAAGTAAAGCAGTTATACTCTGGTGTGGGGGTAAAGGATAAACCCTTACTTAAGAGGCTAAGGTGTCTGCCTTCTAATTGGAAACTGGACAAATTAACTACTTGGAGATTGTCACTGGTACTCAACTGGTCCTGGCATTGTATGCCCATTTGTCTCTGTCCCTCAGCTGAATGCCCTGGGACAAAAAAGACAAGGGCATCATAGGGGTGGAACTGCCAGAAGATGTTGCATTGGTACTGTGAGAGAATGGCACAGATACAGATGATGATGAGGGAACAGACATTGCCGGAACTACCGCATTTTGATGTGAAACTCCTGTGGTTGGAACTTGATTCTGAAAGGCAGCATTGAAACCAGTAGGGTTCCATGGTTGGGTAGTGTTGGGACCCACTGGACGTGGAGCTGGTGCCTTCCTTTGATTAAAGGGGGTACGACCTTTATTTTTTCGTTTGACACCACCTTGATTATTTGATAGGTTTTTCGATGTCTGATCCTCAGAACCGGACCAATCAGATTCTGAGACGTCAGTGGTAGTGCCCCTCAAGGCGTTATTAAATTTCTTTCTCTCAAAAGGAGTATTAGCAGTTTTATTGAGATAGATTTGGCCGGTATCAAAGTCCCGTCTGTCTCTAATATATTTTCTATGTTTCCTTTCTTTTAGTTCTATCTGAAAGGATTCGATATTTTTCTGCACTCTGGTTTCACATTGAGTGAACTCTGGTGCGGTTTTGAACACCTGAATTTGTGCCAGTTCACTGTCCAGCTGTTCCGTGATTTTCACAAAGATCTGCCTTTCATAATCAAGTAAATACTGCAACATGCGTAAAGAGTTATCTGTCAGTAATTGCTGCCAGCCTTTTATGAACTCAGCATCATCCTGATGGGAATTTGGCACTATATTTATTCTCATACCACGATAAACAATGCGTTGCTGCAAATAAGTTTCTAAGCTAGTTATTTCCCATAATGACCTCACATATTGTTTATAAGTTTTGTTAACAGTTCTAAAGGCCGTAAAGATATCACTGTTGTTGATGGGTAAACTGCCAGTAGAAAAGACCTGTTCTGCCTCTGCTGTAAACTGACCTGGACTAGGCTTATTAGACAAAAAGCCTGCCATAAATGACAGACTAGCCGCAAAGGCTAGAGGGGTCTAAATTCTAGGCGTGTAAGCCTGATCAGACTAAATATTCATAAAGAGACCCTATCTGGGTAGTGGTAAATTTACCAAAAATACTAAACACCTTTACAGGCGATATACCAACTCTTGCCCCAGATAAATTAATAATTATTTGACTCCTAAGAATTAACTTTTAATTTAGCATCTAAAAGGAAAAAGTAACACAATTGTTAAAATTCTCTAGATGTATACGCTGTCACTCCTAAAAAGTCGATGACTCAGAAGCTGGATGTGCACTCTCCAGCGTCTATATAAGGCACTATTGATATGATACAGATCGTCACCAGGTGATCTCCTGGCGGCCTATAAAGTTATAATCCTGTTTGGATCAGTGCTGAATTGAGGACAATGCGGACACATCAGAAGATAAAAACTAAGTACTACCCCCCAACATGTTTCATCAGCTAACTGCTGACTTCTTCAGGGGTTTGGGCAGCAATGAGGTAGTTCCACCAACAGCCACTATTTATATGCAAATTGTCTGACTGTCAGCTTAGGTAACCAATCGTTAACCGTCATATCAGAGTTGCTCATTTAATGTCCAATGGGGGCTATTACCTGGTCGCTCATAATTGAGCCGATCGCCAATCAATATCCGCTAGAGACACTGTCATCCATGACGTAGTGTGCAGAGAAAGCTGCGCCTGGACTTCTGTTACGGAGCGCTCTGTTGGATGTATCTGCGCATGCGCCCGAACTTAGAAGCAAGCTATCAACAAACACTGGCACATTTTAAAATCTGATATGGATCTCAGTAAGGTATTAACAACACATCCTATGATAACACACAGAAGAGGGAGGAACCTTAGAGATATGCTAGTACACAGCCTCTTTACCGTCCCGTCCCCTAAGACGTGGCTATGCTCAGCAACAGTGGGCACTTTTCCTTGTGGAAGATGCTCATTTTGTCCTTTAGTCAAGAAAGTAAAGAATTTTCACAATCCAGTGGACAATAAGGAATATTACATCAACCAGTTTATCAATTGCCAGACATCTGGCATTGTATATGTAGCACAATGTACTTGCCCCAAAATGTATGTGGGCAAGACAATTCAAGAGTTTAGACGACGGATTTCACAGCACATTAGCAGCATTAACACAAAGGCTGACACCTCCATCTCGCGTCATGTGAGACAACAACATGGAGGAGACCCAATGTGCCTCAAATTCTGGGGGTTAACCAAGAAAACCTTGGGTGCAAGAAGAGGTAACCTGGATAGGATCCTCTTGCAAGAAGAAACCAAATGGATTTTTAGGCTGGACAGTCTCAGTCCCAAGGGACTTAATGAAGGATTCACGTATTCATCTTTTCTATAGAATTACAATGTGAATAGGTAACAATAATGAGGTACCATTTTTTCAGCAATAATAAGCAGGAAGCCACTCATTCTATTTTTCAGTGAGTCAGCACTATGCCATCTACTATAATTTTTAAATATGGTCCGTCCATGTCACCAATTGGGGGGATTAATAATCATTTCACAATTGATCATGATAATAGGGGATCTGTATGTCTTCACATTTTTTGGTCATTATGGAGGCATTTATTTAGTTTGCTATAGGTCTCCAGTATCTTGAGTCATATTTTGGACACTTGACAATCGGGTTTCTGGGATAGCCCAATTGGGTTCTATGCAGTGTCCCGATATTCTGTCTTGGGACACTGCATAATACATCACCAGGTTGAGAACACTATATGCTGGTTACACATTTTGATATGATTAGAGAGGGTCCTCTATTAAAAGTGAATTTTGCACAGGTATTTACAGTGCTACGTTCCACAGCAGAAGTATGGCCCCCGTTTCTATATCTGTGTTTTCATCATTGCTAGCATATAGGTCCCTGGTGCCCAGTATGCCTACCGCTTTCAGCCGGCAGAATATTTCTATCTTTTAGCGCATGCGCATTAGTGTATTCTGGACGTTTTTCATTTCTAAGTTCGGGCGCATGCGCATTAGTGTATTCTGGACGGTTTTTATTTCTAAGTTCGGGCGCATGCGCAGATACATCCAACAGAGCGCTCCGTAACAGAAGTCCAGGCGCAGCTTTCTCTGCACACTACGTCATGGATGACAGTGTCTCTAGCGGATATTGATTGGCGATCGGCTCAATTATGAGCGACCAGGTAATAGCCCCCATTGGACATTAAATGAGCAACTCTGATATGACGGTTAACGATTGGTTACCTAAGCTGACAGTCAGACAATTTGCATATAAATAGTGGCTGTTGGTGGAACTACCTCATTGCTGCCCAAACCCCTGAAGAAGTCAGCAGTTAGCTGATGAAACATGTTGGGGGGTAGTACTTAGTTTTTATCTTCTGATGTGTCCGCATTGTCCTCAATTCAGCACTGATCCAAACAGGATTATAACTTTATAGGCCGCCAGGAGATCACCTGGTGACGATCTGTATCATATCAATAGTGCCTTATATAGACGCTGGAGAGTGCACATCCAGCTTCTGAGTCATCGACTTTTTAGGAGTGACAGCGTATACATCTAGAGAATTTTAACAATTGTGTTACTTTTTCCTTTTAGATGCTAAATTAAAAGTTAATTCTTAGGAGTCAAATAATTATTAATTTATCTGGGGCAAGAGTTGGTATATCGCCTGTAAAGGTGTTTAGTATTTTTGGTAAATTTACCACTACCCAGATAGGGTCTCTTTATGAATATTTAGTCTGATCAGGCTTACACGCCTAGAATTTAGACCCCTCTAGCCTTTGCGGCTAGTCTGTCATTTATGGCAGGCTTTTTGTCTAATAAGCCTAGTCCAGGTCAGTTTACAGCAGAGGCAGAACAGGTCTTTTCTACTGGCAGTTTACCCATCAACAACAGTGATATCTTTACGGCCTTTAGAACTGTTAACAAAACTTATAAACAATATGTGAGGTCATTATGGGAAATAACTAGCTTAGAAACTTATTTGCAGCAACGCATTGTTTATCGTGGTATGAGAATAAATATAGTGCCAAATTCCCATCAGGATGATGCTGAGTTCATAAAAGGCTGGCAGCAATTACTGACAGATAACTCTTTACGCATGTTGCAGTATTTACTTGATTATGAAAGGCAGATCTTTGTGAAAATCACGGAACAGCTGGACAGTGAACTGGCACAAATTCAGGTGTTCAAAACCGCACCAGAGTTCACTCAATGTGAAACCAGAGTGCAGAAAAATATCGAATCCTTTCAGATAGAACTAAAAGAAAGGAAACATAGAAAATATATTAGAGACAGACGGGACTTTGATACCGGCCAAATCTATCTCAATAAAACTGCTAATACTCCTTTTGAGAGAAAGAAATTTAATAACGCCTTGAGGGGCACTACCACTGACGTCTCAGAATCTGATTGGTCCGGTTCTGAGGATCAGACATCGAAAAACCTATCAAATAATCAAGGTGGTGTCAAACGAAAAAATAAAGGTCGTACCCCCTTTAATCAAAGGAAGGCACCAGCTCCACGTCCAGTGGGTCCCAACACTACCCAACCATGGAACCCTACTGGTTTCAATGCTGCCTTTCAGAATCAAGTTCCAACCACAGGAGTTTCACATCAAAATGCGGTAGTTCCGGCAATGTCTGTTCCCTCATCATCATCTGTATCTGTGCCATTCTCTCACAGTACCAATGCAACATCTTCTGGCAGTTCCACCCCTATGATGCCCTTGTCTTTTTTGTCCCAGGGCATTCAGCTGAGGGACAGAGACAAATGGGCATACAATGCCAGGACCAGTTGAGTACCAGTGACAATCTCCAAGTAGTTAATTTGTCCAGTTTCCAATTAGAAGGCAGACACCTTAGCCTCTTAAGTAAGGGTTTATCCTTTACCCCCACACCAGAGTATAACTGCTTTACTTGGGTGAAGGACATTAATTTGTTCGCACGCAAGCTGGCGTTATACAAAGTACATGAACAAAACAAGAAAGATTATAGTTACCAACAACAACGTGAACAAGAGGCGATCGCCATCTTGGAAACATTGGACACTGAGTCTCCAGATAGCAGGGATGATATTGAAGCGCCTCTCTCTTCACTTAGACCTAGATCTCAATTTACACCACCTTTCTCTCAGTTCAGTAATATTGACACATTTGTTAATCTTGTCACTAAAGATCTCAAAACCATCAGGACCAAAAAGCCCAATTATTATAACAATTTGAGTGCTGATGAGCAGACTGCTTTAGACGAATTGATTAAAAATGATGACCTTGTCATCAAACCGTCTGACAAAGGCGGCAACATTGTCCTGATGGACAAGGATTATTACCAAAATATGGTAATGGACTTACTGAAAGAAACTCATACATACCAACTACTAGACTGCAATCCGACAGTGCAGTATCTGTCGGAACTTAAAGTAATTCTGAGCAGAGCTAGAGAGGACAAATTGCTATCTAAAGAAGAATATAAAGTGCTGTATAATGTACATCCAACAATAGCTACTATATACGCCATCCCCAAGATCCATAAACAAAAAGTACCTGTACCTGGCAGACCTATCATTTCCGGTAACAATAGCTTAACTGAAAATATCAGCCAATATATTGATGAATTCATTTTTCCGTTTGTCCCTAGTTTGCCGTCGTATATCAAAGATACAAAGGATGCGGTCACCAGACTCCAGGAGATCCAGGTCACAGAGCACACAAAATTGGCGAGTTTGGATATAGAGGCCCTGTACACCAGTATCAGGCATGATCTGGGTATTCAAGCCGTCTCTTCTTTTTTATCTACGAAGGGCACTCAGTTCCAAGCACATAATAATTTTGTTCTCACTTTACTTCGTTATCTTCTCACTCACAATTATTTTCTTTTTAAAGGGAAATATTATTTGCAGACACTTGGAACCGCAATGGGGAGTAAATGTGCACCTAATTATGCTAATTTATTTTTAGGGTGGTGGGAAAACACGATTGTTTTCACTGACCTTTTTTCACAATACACTAGTCACATATTGTTTTGGGGTAGATACATCGATGATGTATTGTTACTTTGGGAGGGCACTACAGATCAATTTCATGAATTTGTTTCACAACTTAATCACAATGAGATAGGACTCAGACTTACATCTGAGATTCATCACCAAACCATCACTTTTTTGGACCTGCGGATCTCGGTGGATTCTGGTGGCCGCATCCAAACTGAGGTTTTTCGTAAACTTACATCTACGAATAGCTTACTACACTGGCATAGCTTTCATCCTACCCCCCTCAAAAAGGGAATTCCCATAGGCCAATACATAAGAGCCAGGAGAAATTGTTCGGATGACTCAAGCTTTGCCAGTGAAAGTGCTAACCTGTATCATAGATTTTTAGCAAGAGGGTATCCAAAGAAGCCCTTACATAAAGCCTATTCTCGAGCAAACAAAACTAATAGGAGAGACCTATTATGTGACAAACCTAAAACCAAAGTAGATAAAACAATAAGGTGCATTGGCACGTTCGATGCACAAAACCAAATGGTGTATCAAGCTATCAACAAACACTGGCACATTTTAAAATCTGATATGGATCTCAGTAAGGTATTAACAACACATCCTATGATAACACACAGAAGAGGGAGGAACCTTAGAGATATGCTAGTACACAGCCTCTTTACCGTCCCGTCCCCTAAGACGTGGCTATGCTCAGCAACAGTGGGCACTTTTCCTTGTGGAAGATGCTCATTTTGTCCTTTAGTCAAGAAAGTAAAGAATTTTCACAATCCAGTGGACAATAAGGAATATTACATCAACCAGTTTATCAATTGCCAGACATCTGGCATTGTATATGTAGCACAATGTACTTGCCCCAAAATGTATGTGGGCAAGACAATTCAAGAGTTTAGACGACGGATTTCACAGCACATTAGCAGCATTAACACAAAGGCTGACACCTCCATCTCGCGTCATGTGAGACAACAACATGGAGGAGACCCAATGTGCCTCAAATTCTGGGGGTTAACCAAGAAAACCTTGGGTGCAAGAAGAGGTAACCTGGATAGGATCCTCTTGCAAGAAGAAACCAAATGGATTTTTAGGCTGGACAGTCTCAGTCCCAAGGGACTTAATGAAGGATTCACGTATTCATCTTTTCTATAGAATTACAATGTGAATAGGTAACAATAATGAGGTACCATTTTTTCAGCAATAATAAGCAGGAAGCCACTCATTCTATTTTTCAGTGAGTCAGCACTATGCCATCTACTATAATTTTTAAATATGGTCCGTCCATGTCACCAATTGGGGGGATTAATAATCATTTCACAATTGATCATGATAATAGGGGATCTGTATGTCTTCACATTTTTTGGTCATTATGGAGGCATTTATTTAGTTTGCTATAGGTCTCCAGTATCTTGAGTCATATTTTGGACACTTGACAATCGGGTTTCTGGGATAGCCCAATTGGGTTCTATGCAGTGTCCCGATATTCTGTCTTGGGACACTGCATAATACATCACCAGGTTGAGAACACTATATGCTGGTTACACATTTTGATATGATTAGAGAGGGTCCTCTATTAAAAGTGAATTTTGCACAGGTATTTACAGTGCTACGTTCCACAGCAGAAGTATGGCCCCCGTTTCTATATCTGTGTTTTCATCATTGCTAGCATATAGGTCCCTGGTGCCCAGTATGCCTACCGCTTTCAGCCGGCAGAATATTTCTATCTTTTAGCGCATGCGCATTAGTGTATTCTGGACGTTTTTCATTTCTAAGTTCGGGCGCATGCGCATTAGTGTATTCTGGACGGTTTTTATTTCTAAGTTCGGGCGCATGCGCAGATACATCCAACAGAGCGCTCCGTAACAGAAGTCCAGGCGCAGCTTTCTCTGCACACTACGTCATGGATGACAGTGTCTCTAGCGGATATTGATTGGCGATCGGCTCAATTATGAGCGACCAGGTAATAGCCCCCATTGGACATTAAATGAGCAACTCTGATATGACGGTTAACGATTGGTTACCTAAGCTGACAGTCAGACAATTTGCATATAAATAGTGGCTGTTGGTGGAACTACCTCATTGCTGCCCAAACCCCTGAAGAAGTCAGCAGTTAGCTGATGAAACATGTTGGGGGGTAGTACTTAGTTTTTATCTTCTGATGTGTCCGCATTGTCCTCAATTCAGCACTGATCCAAACAGGATTATAACTTTATAGGCCGCCAGGAGATCACCTGGTGACGATCTGTATCATATCAATAGTGTCTGGCGCTAGGTGCAAACAAGGGATCGCCATTTCCTGAACTGTCTACACATTGAGGAGTGGGGGATCCCAGCAGTCAATGAAACATAAAAGATTGACAGCAGAAAAAAAACACATGGTCCATCTAGTCTTTCCTTATATTATTATTTATCTTAGGATAGACACTAAACTGAGTAAAGTAATTAACACAGAAGTGGACAGTACACTGCTACAGATGGATGTGGATAGACTGGAGGCTTGGGCAGAGAAGTGGCAGATGAGGTTTAACACTGACAAATGTAAGGTTATGCACATAGGAAGGAATAATGCAAGTCGCCAGTACATACTAAATGGTAAAATATTGGGTAACTCTGACATGGAAAAGGACCTAGGAATTTTAGTGAACAGCAAACTAAGCTGCAGAAACCAGTGTCAGACTGCTGCTGCCAAGGCCAATAAGATAATGGGTTGCATCAAAAGAGGCATAGATGCCCGTGATGAGAACATAGTCCTGCCACTTTACAAATCACTAGTCAGACCACACATGGAGTACTGTGTACAGTTCTGGGCTCCTGTGAACAAGGCAGACATAGCAGAGCTGGAGAGGGTTCAGAGGAGGGCAACTAAAGAAAAAAGATGACTGAGGGGGTGTCACTAACCTTGCTGGCTGGATGTAGCTTCATCTTGCCAGCTTCCGAAGTACTAAAAAGTACTAGCATGCGGAATCTAACAAGCCCCTGGGTTTTTACCAGAGCCCGCTGCAAGGCAGGTTGGATTTGTGCGGCCAGAGACTTGCAGGCCACGTTGCCGTATGGAAGCAGTGGTATAAGCAGAGGACCGGATCACCGGCAGGCTAGCAGAGTCGAGGAGCGAACTGAAGTCTGGATAACCAGGAACCAAACAGGAGACGACTGAAGAGCTGGAGTACACTGGGGAAAAGACCTGATACTCTGGCATTGGTCAGGTACACAGAGCTGCCTTAAATAGGCCTCTGGATGAGGATTAGGTGCTGGATTGATGACAGACAGAAGGTATAGGAGCTGCAGTACCGGCTGCCAGCACCTAGAGGGGGCGAGAGCACCAGCTACTGCAGAGTCTGCCGAAAGCGGCTGCTGGAATCACCGCAGCGTACGCTTGTATAGAGGATTCGCCAGCGACCGCCGAGGGGGGAGGCCTCGCCGACAAGACCTAATACTGCACAGTAGAAAGTCATCTGTCCACTATGTAATTTCCAAGGCTGGTGGCTGCCCAAACTAGCTGATCGGTGAGTTGCAGGATGTCCCACCCCATTTCATACTGATGTCCCATCCTGAGCATAGGCAATCTATATTGGAAAACCCCTCAAAGTAGCATAAATAGGCTGTTCCGTTTTTAAAAGTTAAAGATTTGTGTCTGAGGACCTTGTATATCCTGATGAAGTTTCTTAGCATACTTCACACGATGCTCATAGCCGGCTGTAACTTTTCTAGGATTTGGCAGTCATCCAGCAGAGAAGTCTATGGTAATTGATACTGACACGCAACATCAGTGCATTTTTATTTTTACTTCTATAGGCAGAAAAATAAACTTCACAATTCAAATTCCATGCATAAGTTATATTGGACTATCGCCTAACCTTATACTGTTAGAGGGTTGAAATAGAATAAGTTTGAGTCACCTGCATATAATAACTTGTTTGTAGCTCGTTCTTTGGCTTATCTGCACGTTACAAAATTTTGTCTCAAGCTGACCATAAGCCAAATCCCAGACATTATTCCAGTTATATAAGATATAAATAGGTTGACAACATGGAACATATAAAGCACAAATAAAGCCTAAGCTGTATCATCATATGTAATTTTGGCCTCCAATATGGATTAAATTTTTATGTATTTATTTTTTAAGTTGTATAGGAAAGCACAGTGATCTGGGTCCTTTTACACAGACCAATAATCAGACCAATTTCGGGGATAGGCTTTTGTATAAATCCGATCCCCCAATGGATGAGCAAACTGAGCTCTGGGTGATCGCATCTTTCGTCTGGCACCAAAAATCATCATTCCTGTGCAGCAGATTATGTTGTCTAAACTGCTATCTGCTGACCGGAAACAATGATTTTCTTTTGGGAAAAGTGATCGCTGTATTGATGTTTTTTCCCCATACAGTATAGGTGATTACTGTGTGTAAATGTAGCCCTCATTTCTGCTGACAATCAGGCAGTTATCGAGAACATCAGTACTTGTAAAAGGACCTTTAAAGGGGTTGTCTGCTTTTGCTATATCGATGACTTATCCTCAGGTTAGGTCATAAATATCAGATTAGCAGGGACCAGACTGCCTGTATCCCTGCCGATCAGCTGTTTGAAGAGAAAGAAGTGCTCATACAAACACTGTGTTTTCTTCTCTATTTACCTGCTTGCCACCATCATTGCAACGATGAACAGTGTAATTATAATTCTACCATCCCATTCACCTTAATGCAGTGGTCCCAAATGCCAGGCTGCGGACCAGTACAGGACCGTGGACCATCTGGTACTGTTCAATGGGGAGCGGCAGGGATGGGAACTATTGGTTCCTGTGCCCTGCTGTTTAGCCTCATAGGCTGAAGGCTTCCAGATTGTAATGATGTCATCACGCCACCAGATATCCGGAGCAGAGCACCTGTGCCATAATGCAGGCAGCCGGGGAGGAAATAGTAGCAGACTGGAAGAATGACGTGACAGCAGGAGCGATGAGAGTATTTTATTCTGTGGTGTTTTTTTTTAATTCAGTTTATGAACACTACTGGGGGCACTATGATTAAAGAGGCTACTACTGGAGGGGGGGCACTATATTAAAAAAGACCATTACTGGGGAGGCACTATGTTAAAAGAGGCCACTACTGGGGGGTACTATATTAAAAGAGGCCACTATGGGGGGTGGGGGAAGGGGTTCACTACATTAAAAGAGACCACTACAGGGAACACTATGTTATAATATATGTTGTATATTTAAGGGACACTATACATAAAAAGGTCACTACTGGGGGGCAGGTTATATAAAAACGCCACACCTGGGGGCCAGTTGATGTAAAGAGGCCACACCTTGGTGGCAGTTTATGTAAAGAGGCCACACTTGGGGGAGCATTATATGTAAAGAGGCCACACCTGGGGGAGCATTATATGTACATAGGGCACAACTTGGGGATTTATATGTACATAGGGCACTACTGAGGGGTCATTATATGTCCTGGAGCCTAAACTGGGGTGATTACCGTGTAGGGGCATAAAAGTAGACATTAATACTAAATAGGTGTGTTCAATTATGCTGAAAGAAGTTGTGATCAGGAGACGTCATCATGGTGATCTGTGCAGGACTGAGGAAATAGGAAATAGAATGACTCCAGCCAGAGGAGACATCACCTGTAAGTCATTGAGTGGATGCCTAAACAGTTATATTAATGATGGGTCATGCCTCTGCATCCCCAAACCTTCCCTACCCCCGCCCCTCCTTCACCTATTCCGTCGAAAAAAATGGCTTTTATGAAACTGGTCCCTGGTGCAAAAAAGGTTGGCGACCACTGCTTTCATGTGCTGGCTCCGTCCTATCCGACAGACCATGCGACTGCTATGTGGCCCAGGGCAAGAGGGGGCCCAGTCTTAGTTGGGATTACAGGGTAGATAAACTTTTTGACAGTCAAACTCATTTGTGTCATGCAAAGTGCTGGTAAACAATTATCTAAAATGTCCAAAATCTTTAGTGGCCCCCTGTATTTTCAGTGTATGCAAATGCAAGCAGATTTTTATGTTTGCCCTTATTTTTAATCTATATCTAGGCTGTTTGTAACACTGAACTACATCCATTGTCACTGTACATCTGTAAAACTGATAGCATCTACAGTATGATCCGCATTGAATTTCAAACCAAGCTACTCTGTTATACTAAATGATAAACTAGCATGAACATGTCCATTCAATTCTATTCAAGCACTGGAACTGAAAGAACTGTGACTGTGTCTGTCTCTGTTTCATGATGGTCATCGGTAATGGATTTTATGTTATACAAAGCTTTTACAATTTCTACTTACCTCAGTATGTGACTGAGAACATTTAGAAAGTTTTATATTTTCATCAGTACAGGACATATTATTACTCAACCTAATTATCTACTGGCATGGGCGAATGCAGTTTGTAAAAATCCAGGATAACCGCCATGGAGTTTCAATTATATCTGCCACTCAATAATATACAGTAGTGTTCAGAAAATAGCAGAGATATTAGCATAGTAGGCAGGAAAACACACAGACAGTGAGCTCTGACTGGAACCCAGCCTACTATACCTGCCTACTTGCAGTGCAAGCCCTAAGCGGCAAGTCTGCCACTGGTCCACATTCCCTGTTTTGCTAAGTGCAAGACAAACACACACACAGATGAGAAAACGCAAAAACGTGGTCGTACAGGAATGGGTTGGAATTGGGCGGATAATACACTACCAGATCAGAAGACAAAGGGTAGTCAAAATAGCCAAGCCAAAGTCAGAACCAGTCGTGAGTCACAGTACCAAATCACAAGGCAGAGAGTGGTCAAGGGCAAGCAGAGGTCAAAACAAATAGCAATCCAATACACAATGGAACTGGAAGCACAGCAAGGGACTAAAACCTATAACTGGCAAGGGTGTATTGCCAGCAGGGGATTTAAATAGCATGCCGGGTCCCTGGACATATCAGGTTCTGATCCAGGCCGTCTCATTGGACCAGAACCTAGTAGCCCAGACATAGGCTAGTGTTGGTTTGTTTGTGTGTTTATTGAATTTTTTCCAAAGGTGCCCTGGAGGACAATCCGTGCCCTCATTTTACTCTATCCCATAACTATGACCTCCACAGTGCCCCGTCCCCTTAACAGTGACTTCCACAGCACCTCACCCCTTTTAATGTGACCTCCATTGCACTCTGCCCCCGTAACAGTGACCTCCACAGTGCCCCACCCCCTTAACAATGACAAACACAGCACTATGCCCCCTTAACAGTCACCTTCACTCACACGACCAGGGAGGATTCACACGACCATTCACACGACCTGTACAGAAATGCTTAAAATAGGGAGACAGAGAGAAAAAAATAGGTGTCACCAGTGAAATTATCACTTGCTGATGCATAGCACAGTGTGAATAGGTGGCACCTACACTCACTGATCCATCAAGCAGCTTGAATAATAGAAAAAGCATAACTTATACACTTTAGTGTTAATACACTTTATTTACAGAACTTGTACATTTTTCTAAAAAAAACCTTCCCCTCAAATGTCCCTAATACATTAAATGGCAGTTACACTTTAAAATCTTCCCAAAAGCAGTAGATATAGATCAAAAACATAGATTAATATCGTAAAATAAAATCAGGCTTGTGATTAAATGTATTGAGAATACAGGTATTTCATCTGAAGATCCACCAAGCCTCTGCATTTAAAAATTTGCAGTGAGAGTCCCCACCTCTATCAGACACCATTCCTCTTTCAATACCCTGCATCTCCAGATATGAATCACCGTCAAGGGCATGCAGAATATGATGGGACACAGCAGAGATATATTTCAGTGTTCTTTTTTATTTATCAGTCTCAATGGCATCAGAAAAGTGTCTACGTATCCTTATTGTTAAAGAACCAGCCGTACATCCCAACATTCTGTAATTTACAGAATCTACATTGTAATGACATATACAACATTATTGATATTGCAATTTTTATATTATTTGGTTGTGTATTTAACACCAGTTGCAGATGAAACAAAATCTTTAGACACTTTGAAGGCATTACAACATATACACATGATGTTCCCACACCTAAAGGTACCATTATACTTCAGCCACATTATTTGTGTTGGAGTCATTTCTCTTTCTTCAAACAAACTGGGTGACAGTATCTGTGCCAAAGTTTTGGCTTACAGAGTAAAGTTCCCCTTTTATAACTTCCAAGAAACCAGAATTAAAATGTAATACCAGTACCACCACATGTTTTTTGACAATCTGGCTGACTTCCTTAATCTCTTAAATACAAAGGCCATTTTTGTTTTTGCATTTTCATTTTTTTCTCCCCAAGAGCCAAAACCTGTTTAATTTCCATTCACATGCCATATGGTAGCTTATTTTTTTGCGGCACAAATTGTATTTTTTCTTTTTCAATCTCTTTTTATTGAACATTGCACTTAGAAAAAACAATGGAGGAAATTTATCAAAACTGGTGTAAAGGAGAACTGGCTTAGTTGCCCATAGCAACCAATAAGAGTCCACCTATCATTTTTCACAGCTCCTTTGGAAAATGAAAAGATCAATCTGATTGATTGCTATGGGCAACTAAGGTCTAGTTCACATTTCAGTTATTTGATCAGTTATTTCCATCAGTTATTGTGAGCCAAAACCAGGTGCGGGTAAAAAACACAGAACGGGAGCAGATCTTTCCATTATACCTTTTCTCTGTGTAGGCTTCATTACTTGCTTTGGCTCACAATAACTGATGAAAATAACTGACCAAATAACTGATGTATGAACTGGGCCTAAGTCAGTTTTCCTTCACCCCAGTTTTGATAAATCTTCCCAGATGAAGGTACATACAATAAAGACTGTCATTACTCAGTACATATACGCCAATTGTGATACCAGTTATGTTGACAGTCTCATTATATGCTAGAATAAATGATATTGTATGTTTACCATTGAATTATATAATTTTAATGGCACCATTTAATTTACCCTGTTTTCTATTGGAAAATGGGGGGGAAATGCAGGGACTGCCTGGCTGCAACAAGGTACTATGGCACCGCCCTCGTTGCACCAAGGGGTAATTTACATATTATAAAAAGTGTTTATTCAGAGGATTGATGGAACATATAGAGATGCCAGATACATCATGGAACTCTGCTTACAAGCAAAGATCGACAGCTGCTGACCGTTCATCATAGTGGTATGTGGTGACAGACGCCCTGTAACTGCAGTATGCCTGTATGACTGCTACACAGTGGAAACACAGCTGGAATAGCCCTTTTTAGGAGTTAAGGGACAAATTGCTGTTGTGTTTATTATTTTGGTGTACTTTCTACAATAATACTAATTTAAATGGAAAGAATGATGGTGGCTTTTTATGGAATTATTGCTTCTTTCCCTTATCCATTATTTCAGATCCAGATTCAGATTTTGTTATACTCGCTCCCTTCTTTGTTTCTGTGTGGTGCCTCTAAAATGACCTTTCTTGAAATCATCTCCACCCTTGTGTTTCCTCCACTAATGCTGTATCCCCCGCCCTCACAACAGTATACAGAATGTGAAACATTCTTGGCTCAGCATAATACATATAGTTTATATTCTGCACAGAAACATAAAGAGTCTTAAAGAGACACTACAGAAATTATGTATATTGATATACTGTATAAAATACATACTGTACCGTAGAAAAAAAAAGCATACAAAATCTATTCAAATAAAAATTCTTAGGTGTCATATATTTAACTTATGACAAAGGACTGAAAATTGATGACAGATGCTCATCACATAAGAGGGCATTCATGCTACTGTATCTTTTTTGGGGTCTACAAATGGCAGATTTATAAAACACAGATATCGGCCATGTGCAATCTGCATTTTGTGGATCGGCACATCTTGCTCTTTGTTAGAAATGCCTATTATTGTCCAGAAAATGGACAAGAATAGGACATGTTCTATTTTTTTTTTTTTTTTGCAGGGCCGTGAAACAAACGTACGGATGCAGACAGCATATGGTATTCTGTCTGTATATTTTGCAGCCCCATTGAAATAAATGATTGTGTTAATGCTCACTTAACACATTCGTGACTAACACATTACTTGTTGGGTGTTTATTTTATACCGCATATGTCTGAAATAACCTATACATTTAAAATTGCAAGATGTCACAATGATACATGCAACCACATGTTCCTGAATTATAGCTATAATGTAACTGTACTGTGAACTAAAAATATTAAATGGAAACAAAGAATAATAATACAGGTAACAGGTTAAGGACCCATGGCAAGAATGCTCGTCCTAAATTGCCGGTATCTGGCGCCCTAGGACGAAAATTCTTGTCCTGCGGTCCTTCCTCCTCCCCATGTGCAGTGCCGCGATTGACGGCAGGGGCCCAGCTGTTACTAACGCAGAAGCCGGTGGATTAACCCCTCATATGCCCCGATCAGCGCTGACCGCAGCATATGAGAGGTTCGTGCTGTTTTCTGATCCATCGGGTCCATGCGCTGCAGTGACGGGAACACGATGGTTGCCATGGCAGCCCCAAGCCTTTCAAAGGCCTTGGGGTCCGACAGCCACTGAGGCCCCAGGCTGGGTCTCATAGGCCAACTATCAGTGTATTACACTGTGTACATTGATAGTTGATGCAGTACAATACAGATGTATTGTACTGCATGGAAACAGGGATCAGACCTTGTAATATTGAAGTCCCATGGTGGGACAAAAAAAAAAAAAAAGTGAAATAAAAGTGTTTTTAACAATAAAAAAATTAAAGTTTCAAGTAAAAAAAAAGCCCTTTTCCCATAAAAAGAGACATATAAAATTGTAAAAAATAGAAAGAAATAGACATATTAGTTATTGCTGCGTCTGTAACAGCCTGCTCTATAAAAATATCACATGATCCAGTCCATCTCATCAATACCGTAAAAAAGGAGATAAAACCGGTGCCAAAAAAGCCATTTTTTGTCATCTTACATAACAAAAACTGTAATACCAAGGGATCAAAAAGTCATATGTATCAAAAAATAATACCAATCAAGCCGTCATCTCATCTCATAAAAAAGAGATTGCTTTCAGAAAATGGAGACATAAAACCATGGTTGTTTTTCTTTCAAAAATGCTTTTATTGTGTAAAACCAAATAAATATAAAAAAAATACAAATTAGGTATCACCGCATCCGTAACAACATGATTTACCCTCTCAGGTGAAAATCTTAAAAAAAAATACAATAAAAACCATGCCAAAAAATCTATTTTTGTTACCTTACATCACAAAAAGTGGAATACCTATCAAAAAGTAGTATGTACCCCAAAATAGTGTTAATCAAACCGTCACCTCATGCCACAAAAACTGAGCCCCTAAATAAGATTATCACCCGAAAAATAAAAATAATATGAAAAAATAAAACTAGACATATTTGATATTGTTGTGTCCGTAACAATCTGCTCTATAAAAATAGCACATAATCTAACCTGTCAGGTGAACACAGTAAAAAACAAAAAATAAAAACTGTGCCAGAAAAGCCATTTTTTTGTTACCTTGCCTCACAAAAAGTGTAATATAGAGCAATCAAAATGTATATGTACCACAAAATAGTAACAATAAAACTCACTTTATCATATAATTTCAAAAATGGGATCACTTTTTTGAAGTTTCTACTCTAGGGGTGCATTAGGGGGTAGTGGCGTACATAGAGAAATAAGGACCCCATAGTAAGGATCAAACCAGGCCCCCTAAAAGGGTGGAAAGGTTTCTGCCTAAACCCTTTTCAAACCCTTTTCAAGGTCACCCTTCCCTTGGGCCATTTTTCCACTGCTTCATTTGCTAAAAGTTGTTCCTTTAGGGCAGGGGTGGGGAACCTTTTTGCTGCCGAGTGCCATTTGGATATTTGTAACATCCAACTTAAAAATTTGACGGCTATATTTGGTGAAACATATAAGTGACTTAGGGGTAAGTTACAGAAATTCCGCTTCAATTAAAATAATTTAGAGTGCTGTATTTTTGCAGCACAAAATAGTGCTTGCACTATATATATATATTACAAATAGTACAGGCACCATTTTGACCACACATAGCCGTCTAATATTTCAGTTGAGAATGTTATATATTTAGTTCTTTATTTGGCATTAATGGCAGCCAAGCTCATCCCAGAGGGGTCCAGAGAGGGGTTCACCTAGCTTTTACTCCCCCTGCCACTGTCCCTGCCTCTTACTTCGCAACAGTCCCTACCTCAGCCTCAGATCTGCCCCCCACCTCCATCAGCCTCAAATCAGCCTCCTATCAGACCCCCAGCCTCAGATGACACCCCCATCAGACCTCCCAACCTCAGATCAGACCCCAATCAGACATTGTTTTCACCTCCAGTAGAAGAGGAGATAATCCCAACTAAGACTGGGCCCCTTCCATAGCAGTTGCATGGTCTGCCACTATGGTAGTTACTCCCCTGTCAGGGGGTCTTTAAATGTCATACGGCAACTTAAAATTATCCCACTGAAATCTGCCCTCCAAAGTCCATATGATGCCCTTTTTTTTCTACGTCCTGCCGAGCGCCCATTGAGCAGTTTACAAACACATGTGGGGTGTTTCTGTAAACTGAAGAATCGGGGTAATAAATATTGAGTTTTACTTGGCTGTTAACCTTTGATGTTTTGCAAGAAAAAAAATAATTAAAATGGAGAATCTGCCAAAAAATTGAAATTTAAAAATGTAATTCCTTTTTCCTTCAATTCTTGTGGAACACAAAAGGGTTCACAAAGTTTGTAAAATCAGTTTTGAATATCTTGAGGGGTGTAGTTTCTACAATGGGGTCCTTTATGGGTGGTTTCCACTATGTAAGCCCCACAAAGGGACTTCATAACTGAAGTGGTCCTTAAAAAAGTGGGTTTTGGAAATTTTCTTTAAAAAATTGCTTCTAAAATTCTAAGCCTTATAAGATCCTCAAAAATTAAATTACATTTACAAAATGATGCAAACATGAAAGTGGACATATGGGAAATGTCTCTTTCATGATATGCCTCATGCTCACGGCCGTTGTGCATTGGGGACGGCAATTTGCAGGCAACATCTGTGCAGCAGCCGGGACGGATCAAGACCCATTCAACTTGAATGGGTCCGTGAGCCGTCCGCACCGTAAAAAAATGGAACAAGAATGGACAGAAACACCCTGGCTTCGTTCCGCAGCTCCGGATTGCAGACCCATTCAACGGTCATGTACTTAAAAGCAGAGAAATTCAAACTTTGAAAATTGCCTATTTTTCCAAATTGATCACCCATACCATGTATAAGGGCTCATAAGGGCTATTGGTCAGCCTCAATTTGCTCAATTCCGCAGATGGATCCAGACCCATTCAACTTCAATGGGTCCGTGATCCGTCCGCACCGCAAAATAGTATAACGTGTTCTTTTTTTTGGAGGTGTAGAGGCATGGAGAGAAACCCCACAGAAGTGCTTCTGTGGGGATACATGCCTCGGTTCCACACCAGACCTTCCAGATTGCGGATCCATTTAAGTGAATGGGGGAGCAGGGAGGGAGTCAGGACAGATAGCTGACAGCTATCAAATGTGTGTGGCCAGCTTCATACAAAACTGTCTAGTCATGCCCCAAATCTATCATCTACCATGAGCTACTGTGATAAATTTGGTGAGTCTTTGGATTGTTTGTCTAAGATTACACAGGATAAGCAAATCTAGCACACTAGAGGTTTGGTCACATTATCACTACGGAGCGATGTAAAGGTGCTC
>ONZH01018185.1:0-24147 GCA_900303285.1 Rhinella marina
CTCCCAGCTGCCGCCCTGTCCAAACTATGGAATTGTGCCACTCTGTGGCCTGATACTGCTACGTCCCAGTTGCCGCCTCCACACGCTGTCTCCCAGCTGCCGCTACCTCCAAACTATGTAATTGTGCCACTCTGTGGCCTGATACTGCTGCGTCCCAGCTGCCGCCTCCACACGCTGTGTCCCAGCTGCCGCTACCTCCAAACTATGTAATTGTGCCACTCTGTGGCCTGATACTGCTGCGTCCCAGCTGCCGTCTCCACACGCTGTCTCCCAGCTGCCGCTGCGTCCAAACTATGTAATTGTGCCTCTCTGTGGCCTACTCATGCTGCGTCCGACGTCTCCACACGCTGTGTCCCAGCTGCTGCTACGTCCAAACTATGTAATTGTGCCACTCTGTGGCCTGATACTGCTGCGTCCCAGCTGCCGCCTCCACACGCTGTGTCCCAGCTGCCGCTACCTCCAAACTATGTAATTGTGCCACTCTGTGGCCTGATACTGCTGCGTCCCAGCTGCCGTCTCCACACGCTGTCTCCCAGCTGCCGCTGCGTCCAAACTATGTAATTGTGCCTCTCTGTGGCCTACTCATGCTGCGTCCGACGTCTCCACACGCTGTGTCCCAGCTGCCGCTCCGTCAAAACTATGTAATTGTGCCACTCTGTGGCCTGATACTGCTGCATCCCAGCTGCCGCCTCCACACGCTGTCTCCCAGCTGCTGCTACGTCCAAAGTATGTAATTGTGCCACTCTACGGTATGTTTCATTTAAATGTTTTTAACTGCTGATGCCTCTCCCAGGGTATGTCACTGTGCCATTCTAGTAACATAGTAACATAGTTTATAAGGCCGAAAAAAGATATCTGTCCATCCAGTTCGGACTGTTATCCTGCAAGTTGATCCAGAGGAAGGCAAAAAAACCCTGTGAGGTAGAAGCCAATATTCCTCACTTTAGGGGAAAAAAATTCCTTCCCGACTCCAATCAGAATTACTCCCTGGATCAACAACCTATCTCTAGTAACTATAACCCATAATATTATTACACTCCAGAAATACATCCAGGCCCCTCTTGAACTCTTTTACTGAACTTACCATCACCACCTCCTCAGGCAGAGAGTTACATAGTCTTACTGCTCTTACTGTAAAGAATCCTCTTTTATGTTTGTGAGCAAACCTTCTTTCCTCCAGGCGCAGAGCATGTCCCCTCATCACGGTCACAGTCCTGGGGATAAAAAGATCATGGGAGAGATCTCTGTACTGACCCCTTCCGAGCGGGGGGTGCCTGGTTTAGTCCCATTGACTAACATTATGCTCGGTTGCTCGGCCAGAGCACCCGAGCATACGAGCACAGAAGTGTTCGCTCAACACTACTCCCTATGCGTTTTACTGCAAGGCCCAGTGTTCTACACCACTATCCAGGCTCTCTGCAGCCCGGAAGTAGCCGTTTTTTTAACGCAATTCGCTCATCTCTAATACCAGCCATTGTCTTTGTTCTTTGATACTTCAATTGTGGCACCTTGCTGTGATCATGCTACTCTGTAATGTGTGACCTGCACACTGTACTCTGACTTTTATATTCAGTGCTTTGCATTTATCATGACCTGGTTTATTCCCGGTTCTATTATATGTTACTTTCTTTGTTTAGTTATTGTTAAGTCTCTTTAACTTAGCAGCAATTATTGTACATTTTGTGAAAAACTAATAAAATGTTGTATAAAAAAAAAAAAAAAAAGAAATTAAAAAGTGAGGGTTAATCTAATCTCAGGGATTGATTATCCAAAAGATAAGAAAAACTGGAGGTGCCAGTGGAATGAGAGTACTCAGGTCAATGGAAGAGTGTATTGGGTACGAAAGAGGTGTATAGAAAAATGAAAAAATAAATAGTTTAAACAAAAATATATATATATATATATATATATATATTATATAAAGCTGAGTGTATGTGTGTGTGTGTGTGTGTATGTCTGCTAAAGAAATCCGCAGCGCTGCAGCTACAATCACAAAATTTGGCACACATGTACATCAGCTGTCCGGGAAGGTTTTAGAACAGTTTTCAGCTCTCCAGGACGTACCGTTCCTGAGATATTCCCAAAAAATGCATTAGCCAATAGTAGCCTGGTGACATGACCCTTATCAGCCAATAGAAGCTCACAGGCACACACCAGGTTTCTATGACAACCTAGCCAGTTCACTGCTGTAGGTCTGCATTAAAGAGGCAGAGTGGATGACAATGGTAAAGGGGTATTTCGGTTACCATAAATATAACTGATGTTTTAGACTAATTCATCATCAATCATTACCTCATATAATGTAAATTTCACATATTTACCGTTCAGTAGTAACAAAAGATGTTTTCTTCCACTGCTACCAACCTTCCTCCTAAATTACTATGGCATCGACCTGTAATTCATCCACCTTCAAAAGAAGGGCTTAAAGGGGTTGTCCAAGTTATTTTTTTGTTCTTTATATGTTTCTAACTTGTCAGGTATAACAACTTTCCCATATACTTTGTGTTTCTAAAGCTGCTGGTTTCTCAGAGTTGACTGAGGGTCACATGACCTGTGATGTCACCTTATCTCTCTGCTCTGTGATGTTTCCTTCACAAGCCTCAGAGTTCAGATAACAGTCTGTACACTAGACGTCACTGGCCACGCCCCCTTTCTTTGCTGGGCTCCTGCTATCTGCTTTCTTCCTGGTTTCCTTCAGATAAAACATTAACCCCTTCAGCCAGAACACACTGAGGGCTCAAGGCTTTATAACAAACAGTAGCTGCAGCAGTGAGATGAGACAAATGCTGGACAAGGAGCTATAGAGGAATTGTATTGTACAAGAACAGGTAGGGAGAAATTCCTGTGTGTATCAGCAGTGTCATTGTACAGCTGGGACTTGTAGTCCTGCACATACAACATGCTGCTGAGTATTCCAGCAGGCAGACATGTCACTCAGCACTTGTATTCATTCCCTTTGCAGAGAGGGGGGGAAGGGGGAGGGGCTGAGATTGTTGTTATTGCATGTAAACAAAGACCAGAAGAGAACCAGGGAAATTAGGAAATATGGATTTTTTTTGCCTAAAACTTGCTTAACTTAGTTATATATTGCTGCCCATCAGATTTACAGTGCTATATATTTTTTGTCATAACTCGGACAACCCCTTTAAGAGCACCACCCCCAGATCCCACTAAGTCACGCCCCTGACTCAGTCAGGCCACGCCCCTTCCATGCCGCATTTGACCGGGAGTAAAAATATAGGTAAAAATCACCTTCTGTCAGCTGCTGGGGTGGGGGGAGGTTGACTTTATCCCTGCAGCTCATTGCTCAGACTGCACAATGCTGCTGTCTGAGAGTGAGCTGTTCAAAAGGACATCCCTGTGTCCATCCAGGCCCTGCGCATGACAGAGGACAGGGAGTCCGAAAGCCAGACTGTCCAGCCTAAAACAAGACCGCTGGCCACCCTAGGGGCAGGCTGATGTTAGGGTGGCCAGATGTCTGGCTTTAGGCTGGACAGTCCAGTTTTCTGGCTACCTGTTCTCCGTCCGACGCAGTGCCTGGACAGACACAGGGATGTCCACCCTTTCAGTAGCTCACACTCAGACAGCTTCTCCTCCGTGTCTTCACGGAGCCAGGGGGCGTGGCCTCATGTTTAGTGGTGTGTCTTCATGGGAACTGGGGGCGCTGTTTCACGCTTGGGGGAATGGCCGGTGAGGTCTGGCTTTCTGGGGTGAAGACAGTGGCCACTCTAGCTGCTGTGGAGGTCGCAGTTAAAGGGGTGGCCTGCTGTAAAGGTCACTGTTAAAGGGGCAGGCTGCTGTAGAGGTCACTTAAAGGGGCGGGCTGCTGTAGAGGTCACTGTTAAAGGGGCGGGCTGCTGTAGAGGTCACTGTTAAAGGGGCAGACACTGTAGAGGTCACTCTCGATATCTTTTAACGACACACACACAAACAGTAAATTAAATAAATTAAATATACCCGGGCGAAGCCGGGTCCTTCAGCTAGTATATCTCTTAATATAAAAATGAATTTCTGTCTGTCTGTCTGTCTGTCTGTTCTCTATGCGCGACCAAACTACTGGACCGATTTTCACCAAATTCGGCACACAGGTACATCAGGTGTCCGGGAATGTTTTAGACCAGGTCTCATCTCTCTAGGACGTACCGTTCCCGAGATATTCCCAAAATATGATCTCCATTAGCCAACATTACAACTGGGAGCTTTGGTTTTAAACTCCAACTGCCATTCTCTGCAAAGCCACACAGGGAGGGCAGGTTTCCATAACAACCAGGTAATTATCAGCAGCTGAGGATCTCATCCATTTCTATTTACTGACACTGTTAAAGGTATTCCGGTTACCATAAATATAACTTATGTTTTTTTCTATTACTACAGTTCAGTAGTAATAAAAGATGTTTTCCTCCACTGCTGCCTATTGCGTGGGCTCATAAATAAGCATGGTATTGACCTTTAATTCAGGCCACCCTAAAAGAAGTACTTAAAACCCCCGCCCCAGGTCTCACTAAGCCACACCCCCAACTCTGTCAGGCCACACCCCCTTTCACTCCGCAGCCAACAGAGATTGAAAAAATAAAGGTAAAAATCAACTTCTGTCAGCTGCAGGGATGGGTGGGAGGTTGACTTTCTTTCTGCAACGACACACAGAAACATTAAATGAAATAGATTAAATACACCCATGTGAAGCGTCTTGCTAATCCACGCCCCGAGACTCTGTCAGGTTACGCCCCCTCCCACTCCACAGCCAATGGGGATTGAAAAAATAAAGGTAAAAATAAACTTCTGTTTGCTGCAGGGGTGGGAGGGTCAATTTCTCTCTGCAACGACACACAAAAATTTTAGATAAATAGACTAATTATAGACTACAACTGTTCGAATCGTCTTGCTAAGTCACGCCCCCAACTCTGTCAGACCACGCCCCCTCTCACTCTGCAGCCATTCTGCAACGACACACAGAAACATTAAATGAAATAGATTAAATCACCTATGCGAAGTGCTTTGTTAAGCCACGCCCCCAACTGTGTCAGGTCACGCCCCCTCCTACTCCGCAGCCAACAGGGATTGAAAAAATGAAGGGAAAAATAAACTTCTGTCAGCTGCAGGGGTGGGAGGGTGAATTTCTCTCTGCAATGACACACAAAATTTTAGATGAAATAGACTAATTTCAGACTACAACCGTTCGAAGCATCTTGATAATCCACACCCCCAACTCTGCCAGGCCATGCCCCCTCCCACTCCGTAGGCAACGGGGATTGAAAAAAATCAGCTGCAGGGGTGGGAGGGTGAGTTTCTCTCTGCAATGACACACAAAAATCGTAGATGAAATTGACTAATTTTAGACTACGACCATTCAGTACTAATAAAAGATGTTTTTTTCCACTGCTAACCATTGCAGGTCCCCATAAATTACCATGTCATCGACCTGTAATTCATGCCACTCTGACCCCCGCCCCAGATCTCGCGAAACCACGCTCCGACTCTGTCAGGCCACGCCCCCTCCCACTCCGCAGCCAACGGGGATTGAAAAAATGAAGGTAAAAATCAACTTCTGTCAGCTGCAGGGGCGGGAGGGAGGTTGGATTTCTTTCTGCAACAACATACAGAAACATTAAATGAAATAGATTAAATATACCCGTGCAAAGCAATGTTTTCTTCCACTGTTACCCATAGCGTGTCCTCATAAATTACCATGGCATCGACCTGTAATTCTGGCCACCATCAAAAGAAGGACTTAAAACCCTGCCCTAGGTCTTTCAATGTCACGCCCCCGACTCAGTCAGGCCATGACCCCTCCCACTCCGCAGCCAATGGAGATTGAACAATTGAAGGTAAAAATCAACATCTGTCAGCTGCAGGGATGGGAGGGAGGATGACTTTCTCTCTGCAACGACACACAGAAACATTAAATGAAATAGATTAAATATACCCGCGCAAAGCAATGTTTTCTTCCACTGCTACCCATTGTGTTTCTTCAAATTACCATGGCATTAACCTATAATTCAGGCCACCCTGAAATGAAGGACTTAACCCCCCCCGTGTCCCATTAAACCACACCCCCTCCCACTCCGCAGCCAATAGGGATTGAAAAAATAAAGGTAAAAATCACCTCCTGTCAGCTCCATTGACTTTCTCTCTGCAACGACACACAGAAACATTAAATGAAATAGATGAAATATACCCAGGCGAAGCCGGGTCTTTCTGCTAGTATATATATATATATATATATATATACATATATATATATATATATATATATATATATATATATATATAGTGTATTTAGTTTAAAGGGAGGCAGCTACTTGGGTGTTTAGTCAAATTGATCTATGTACATAGAGTGGCTAGTAGGTCAAATCACCAGGATACCACCACCAGTATCACACGTCCCTATGAAATGGTGGGAGTTGTGGTCCCTTGTTATAAAAGACTTCTTACACAGAATATGAAATCAGATGCAAAGGTATTGAAAGCACTAAAATATATAATAAAAGAGGATTAAAATAAAATAAATAATCAATCATATTAAATGGTATTGATTCACTCCACTGAAGGGTGGTTCGCAGGATAAACTCAAGACACCTACAGGGCATTGAACCCCCCTAGCCAAAATTGCCCATAGAATGGTGGAAATTGATGGCAGCACAAATGATGGTGGCTTCTAATCAATTCCTTTATTGTGAAATTCTGCTCAAAGCGTTTCGGGGTGTTAGAGAACCCCCTTCATCAGGAGCAAGCCATAAAACATTATAGCGACAACATATTGATACCTGAACATATATATGTCTAAAAATACAGCCAGAAGGTGAAGCTGCCACTGCGTGAAGACAGGAATGGAAACGCCTGGTGTGCGGCTTCCGGTCTCATATGCATGTTACAGCTCACATCCGGTTCCTTATGCGTTCCACCGTGGAATGCATGACGTATTTCTGGTTTCCTACGTTCCACTGTGGAAAGCACTGTGCACTTCCGATACACATCTGCACTAATGGGACATGTCTATAATGACAAACGGAGATTCGATATACTTATCTTCTATTTTCCAATCAAAGTAGGTGACAATCCACTTGGCTACAGAAAAAGTAGAGTAAGATTACGATTGTAGTTTTACTCCATATGTCTCATATAGCCTGAGTACTAAAATTTCTCTTACTGTCTAATGGCCTAATCTGCAAAATTAGGACAAAACAAACTCATATGTCTCAGTTTCCAACTTTTTATTGGTCACGACCCTGAGTTGTCATGGCCAGGGAACAAGCTCTGTGCCACCACCTGTCCTCAACTTACCTCTGTCATTTTCTGTTCCCTCAGCTCGAGAAGTATTGTATGCCGTCGGCTCAGCTCCACTTTTCAGCGAGGATGAGATTCTAGAGGACAGTCAGCAGCTACTGCCCAGCCAAGATCTGGAGGAGAGATCTGCTGCTTCCTCCGGTAGGCGGGCAATTAGTGATTATGAGAGTCGCGCGGGAGCTGGTGTTGCAAGTGGTCAGGCACACGACCCTGAGACTGGCGAGGGTGACATCAGTGACGTGTAGACAGTACTGGACGATGATGTGGCCAATCGCATGTGGGAGCTGGGTGCACAGGGGGCTTCATTCTCATCATCAAGAGAAGAGGGTGGCAGCTTTCACGTGAGGCAGTGGTTTAGCCAGCAGGGTGGTAGCGTGACCAGGAGTCAGAAGGGTGGAAGGTTGGGAGCCCAACGTGCCAGGAGTAGACCGCCCACTAATCAGGAGCCTACCTATCTGGAAAGAAGTAGCAGTGCAGGGGTTCACGGAGGCAGTGGTAGCAGGCAGTCAGCATGGAGTGGTGGGGTACACCACCGTGCAGGGGTTCACGGAGGCAGTGGTAGCAGGCAGTCAGCATGGAGTGGTGGGGTCCACCACCGGAGGATGTCGGCATGGACATTTGCTGAATCTGTGGGCAGAAGGTGAAGCGTGGCCAGGGTACCAATGTTGGCACCAAGGCCCTACGTCAACACATACATCGTCATGATAAAGTGGCATGGGTAATTTGTGGTTCTAATTTAGCACCCTTTTTGAGCTGCAAAGGCAGAATGGCATTCCCCAACATTGCCTGATATGCGACGTTTCCACACATTAGATCTCAACCCTCCACATGTTTTACCGACTATATGAGCAAAGGAAGGCCATAAACGATTTCTTGATGATGCAGGTGGACAGGAGCACTCCCTGTGTAACTTTGACATTAGCCAGTGTCAGCTCATGCTTGACACCTGCCGTTTTTCTCAAGCCCTTTGAGGAGGCCACTTTATTTGTCAGTTGAAAGGACTACGGGCTAAACAATGTCATTCCACTGCTTCAGGATGTTGCTAAATCTGGTTGTCCAGGGGACGGGAGACATGGCGCCTACATCTCACAGCCACCTGAGCCCTGTGGGGGCTGAACTGGAGAAGGAGGAGGACATTCACGCACAAGCAATGTATAAAGAAATGGGTGTTTTTTTTGCACAAGTGACAGCTCCATCAGCAGCAACTTTTATTCAACCGCCTAGTGAAGAAACCACCCACCAGCAGCAGCAGGACATGGAGCAGAACCTGAACTTGCAGGTGGTGTCAAACTTGGACTGCACCCTGACATCCCACATGGAAGATCCCCTGGACAACAAAACTTGATTTGTGGCCGCAACTGGCCGAGTTTGCGCTTGACAATGTTTCCTGCCCAGCCAATAGTGTGGCATCAGAGGTGTTTAGCACAGCTGGGGGCATAGTTAACAATTGACAATATGTCAGATGACACAATGACGGCACCTGAGCCACACTCATAAATCTACATAAATGACTATCCCCAAACTAATGAGGTGAGTGCAAATACTTAAAATATAGCTTTTAATAGATATATACTAAAAACACTAAGCCGGATCTAAGTTAATGACAACAGCACAAAAACAACACTAGTGCCTGAAGCACAAAAATGCACCAAACTCCAGAACAATGTAAGTAATAAAAAATTCAACGTAGTCCGCTCAGGGACGTAATTGGAACGGTCTTACCCATCCGCAATGGATCTTGGTGAGACAGTGGGTGGAGACCAGGGTCGGGATCCGTGCGAAGGTAGCGGGTGCCTGATGGTAACAAGTCCTGAGAGAGTGGGCACAGTCCCTAAACTCACCCTAAGGTCTTCATGGGAAAGGGACTGCAACCAACCTACCTACCTATACAGAGCACCCGCCCAGAAAGGGGCGACCCCGTCTGGATACCTGTCCCTAAATCCAGGGCCTAAACCCTAAAACAAATATCTCGTGCCCACTCCCGACGTGGCACGTTTCTGTCCAAGACTCATCAAGGGAGTGTAGAGAATACGTAGGTAAAACGATTCGGGAACTGCGACGAAGAGTAGGGGAACACTTAAACGATGTACTCCATAAAAAAGACACCCCAATCTCTAGACATGTCCAACAAGTACACAACGAACGAGCGAAGTTAAGTTTCATAGGCATTGATCTGGTGAAACTCCTAGTCCATGGAGGTGACTGGGACAGACTGCTTCTCCAGCGGGAGGCGAGGTGGATCTTCTATTTGAAGACCTCGATCCTGCTTGGTTTAAATGAACGCTTGAACTTCAGTTCTTTTGTGTAATGGTTCCTTTCTATATTTACATCTGTATTATGGATGTTGTATCCCTTTAACTGGGACTAGGATTGCTCTTACAGAAAAATTGCACGATTAAAGTGATAAATGCCTTGAATTAGTAAAATTACAATCAATATAAGAATAAGTGTATAAATTAAATAAATAGAAAATGAAAAATGAATGAGCACATCAACCAATTTCATAAGTTCCTAAGTGAAGCCCATAATAAATACCCCTAATAAAATCCAAAATATACCACAAGAGGTTAAATAAATAATCACATGACTCATAATAAATATACAATTATAGACCCATTGGTGAGCAGCCTTCCTTCATATCCAAAAGATACAGAAGATGTCCTGAGGAAACTCGATGGCATACAATTTGAACCCAATATGATACTTGTAACGTATGACGTAGAGTCACTCTACACATCAATACGACACGAGGATGGTCTAACAGCAGTACGACACTTCATCTCCACCTCGCATCTGCATGGTGAGTTTGGAAATTTGGTTGTGGAGCTATTACAATTTGCTCTCTATCACAATTTTTTTTGTTTTTAAGGAGACCTTCTACCTGCAGCTCGGTCCGGGACGTGAATCACGTGTGCGTTCCACTGTGGAAGCACATCGGGAGTGCTGGTGTTTATAATCTTCAATCATTATTATTCTTTGGTATTTACACTTATCTTATGTATATATCATTAGGGTGATGATTGAATGTATGCGTTTTAAGCACACTGTGTCATTTGACATGTGTACCGGTGTGCGTTTCACTGTGGAACGCAGGCGGCATTTCCAGGATGTCATTTCCGGTCACATGGTCCCTACATAGTCCCAATTTTTGATAATTGAGATTTCAATTCAAATCCCTGATCGTAAAAAATAATCTATAATAAGAACACGATCTCCCAACATCGCGGGGCATATTGCTGTTTTTGTGGCGTACACTATATACCTTTTTTGATTCTCCCTTCATACTGCCCCATTTATTTGTTGTCTGATGTGTGACCACGCTACCACCAATATATTATATGTATGTTTTTAATCATGGAATTTTAGATTATTGTACTAATGAAATGTTTTGTGTATAAGTACTATTTTTCCCCGTTTATTTTTTGCTTTTGTTGGTTCTATATATGGGCCTTAAATTCGGGGTTACCTATATGTGAGTGCCCAAAGTTTCTTATATGTAACCAGGTGGAAAAGAGAGCAAAACAAATCCCCAAAAATTTGTTAAATATATAAATGCTAAAAAACCAAGGTTTGAGCAGGTAGGTTCCCTAAATAATGGTAAAGGAGGGTTAGTCACTGAAGATAAGGAAAAATCAGAGTTACTAAATGGGTTTTTTAGCTCTGTATATACAAAAGTAGAGAAAGGAGCTGATATCTGTGGTGCTGGGGCTGTTAGTACATCCAGAAATATATTCAATTGGCTAACTGTAGATATGGTCCAAGATAAGTTAAAGTTAACAAGGCTCCGGGTCCAGATGGATTACACCCAAGAGTGTTTAAAGAGCTCAGTTCAGTCATTGCTGTGCCACTGTTCATAATTTTTAAAGATTCTCTAGGTACTGGTAGTGCCAAGTGATTGGCGCAAGGCAAATGTGGTGCCCATATTCAAAAAATGATTTAGGTCCTTCAAAGGTAATTATAGACCAGTTAGTTTAACTTCTGTTGTGGGAAAAATGTTTGAAGGACTCTTAAGGGACTATATACAGGAGTATGTGGACTGTAAACCAACATGGGTTTACCAAGGACAGAAGTTGTCAGACTAACCTGATTTGTTTTTATGAGGAGGTGAGTAGAAGCCTGCACAGAGGGGCGGCTGTGTATGTAGTGTTTCTCGATTTTGCCTTTTGATACTGTCCCTCATAGATGTTTAATAGCTAAAGTAAGGTCTATAGGCTTGAAAAGTATAGTCTGTAATTGGATTGAAAACTGGCTTAAGGACAGTGTCCAGAGAGTTTTTGTCAATAATTCCTATTCAGAATGGTCCCGGGTTATAAGTGGTGTACCCCAAGGTTCAGTGCTCGGTCCTCTATTATTTAATTTATTTATTAATGATATCTAGGACAGGATTAATAGCACCATTTCTATTTTTGCAGACGACACTAAGCTATGTAGTACTATACACTCTATGAAAGATGTTCATAAACTACAAGCTGACTTGAACACTCTGAGTTATTGGGCATCAACTTGGCAAATGAGGTTCAATGTGGATAAATGTAAAGTTATGCATCTTGGTAGTAATAATCTCTGTGCTTCATATGTCTTAGGTGATGTAACACTGGGAGAGTCCCTAATAAAGAAGAATTTGGGTGTCCTTGTAGATCATAGATTTAATAACAACATATGATGCCAATCAGCTGCTTCTAAGGCCATCAGGATATTGTCATGCATTAAAGGAGGCATGGACTCGCGGGGCAGGGATGTAATATTACCACTTTACAAAGCTTTGGTGCGGCCTCATCTGGAATATGCAGTTCAGTTCTGGGCACCAGGAGAGCGACTAAACTGATAAGTGGCATAGAGGGTCTTAGTTACATATGAAGAAAGATTAAAAGAATTGAATTTATTTAGTCTTGAGAAGAGATGTCTAAGGGGGGGCCATGATTAACCTATACAAATATAAATGGTCCATTAAAAAAAATACGGTGAAAACTGTTCCATGTAAAATGCCCTCAAATGCACTGCCTCCGACTGGACAAGAAAAGGTTCAGTCTCCAGAAGCGTCAAAGCTTCTTTACTGTAAGAACTGTGAATCTGTTGAATAGACTTCCTCAGGACATGGTCACAGCAAGAACACTTTAAAAAGGGTTTAGATGAATTCTTAAAAGTAAACAACACATCCCCATTTGTCTTCACTTATACTTTGGTTGAACTTGATGGACTTATGTCTTTTTTCAACCGTATTACCTATGTAACTATATTTCTCTGTCACTGGTGCAAAGTAGGATTGCAACGATAAAAAGGCCAACAGGTCGCCTCAGTCTAAACTGCACGATTAAGTAAGGTATTTCTGTCTGACTGGTGCAAAGGAGCTGTATTGCACCGATCAACAGTGCGTGCAGGTCACCAGCACATTTTTTAAAAATAATATAAGCCCTGGTTCATTTATCACTACTTACGGCTGCTCCAAAGACAGGATCTGTTGTGTTTCTCATTTTTCCTTCCTTCTCACATATCAGAAAAAGTGTAAAATAATGGAGATGTCAACAAGGCCAAATAGGGCAAAATAGCGGGCCCGTCATAGAGTGGCAACCGCATGAGAAGTCAACAAAGTGGCCCATTTGCAATATGGGGAGGATGGCAACTGCATGAGGAATCAACACAATGGCCCAGTCATAGAGTGGTTAGGTGGCAACAGCATAAGGAGTTAACACAGTGGCCCAGTCAGAGTGGTGAAGTGGGGGGCAAAAGCATTGGCAGTAACAGCACAAGATGATGGATTGCAGTAGGAGCACATGGCAGCAGGGGTGTGGCATCAGACGGGTGAAGAATCTGAATAATGGCTGAAGCAGGTGGCCAGACAAAACAGGTCTCTTTTGACAAAGTTTGGGTGTGGCACCCAGAATGATCTGGTCTGATGCATCAACCACTGGCATTGGAAAATCCGGGCTGATTCATGACTGATTCATCTTCACAAAGGTCTCTTTACATTTTGGGTTGTAAGGCGAGTTAATCTTGGAATTACTATGCCCCCCCGCTGCACTAAACACCTGCTTTGATGCCACACTACTGGCCGGGCAGGAAAGCTTGTCCAGGGCAAACTTGGGAAGTTGCGGCCACAAATCGAGTTTGGCTGCCAAGTAGTCCAGGGAATCTTCCATGTGGGATGGAAGGGTGCAGTCCAAGTATGCCACCACCTGCAGATTCAGGTTCTGATTCACGTCTTGCTGCTGCTGGTGGGTGGTTTCTTCTTGATAGTCTTGATAGTAGTTCAGTTTATCCTCCCTCTCAGCGGGTGTAAAAAAGGTCCACATTTTGGACCAGTAGCGAGGGTCTAACATGGTGGAGAGTAAGTAGTCATCTCTCTGCCCAATTGTGACAATTTGGTTGTCACTATGCAAGCAATATATCAGGCCATTTTTACAAGGGACACAGAGGGACTCCCTGCCTCCATCTCCACTGTACACTGCCACTGTGTCTGGGGGTCATCTGCCTGGTCTTCCTCATCACCCTCTAGCTCCTCCTGTTTCTCCTCTTCTGTCACTTGTGCAGAAAAAAACACCCATTTCTGTATACATTGCTAGTGTGTGAATGTCCTCCTCCAGTTCAGCCCCCACAAAGCTCAGGTAGCCGTGAGATGTAGGCGCCATGTCTCCTGTCCCCTGTTCAGCCAGATTTAGCAGCATCTGTTCAAGGAGATGAAGCAGTGGAATTACATTGCTCATTCCATAGTCCTGTTGACTAACAAATAAAGTGGCTTCCTCAAAGCTTGAGCAAACGGCAGGTGTCACACAGCCACTGACTAATGTCAAAGTTACACAGGGGGAGTGCTCCTGTCCACCTGCATCATCAAGAAATCGTTTATGGCCTTCCAATGCTCATATAGTTGGTCCAACCTGTGGATTGTGGAGATCCAACGGGTAGAAACATGGCATATCAGGCAATGTTGGGGAACACCATTCTGCCTTTGAAGCTCAAGAAGGGTTTGCTTTTTTTACAGTTTCCTGGCCATTTTCAGGATGTCCTGTAGATGGGTGGAAAACTTCAAGAAGAGCTTTACAACCAGATTAACCAAGTGCACCATGCAGGGCACATGGCTCATCCCTACTTGACGCAGCACCGACATCATGTGTTCTTCCCATTGTCGGTGACCATGGTTTCGATTTTCAGTTGGTGAAGGGACAGACAGGATTCGATTTCTTAATGGAGGACGCAGAGCAGTTCCTTCCCTGTGTGACTCCGCTCAGCCAGGTAAACTAGGTGCAAAACAGCATGATATCGCTGTGCCCTGCACATGTGGTATGCTGGAGGAGCACTCTGAATTCTGCCTTCAGTGGAGGCTGAGGACAAGGTAGAGGATGCGGAGGCAGTGAAGGACATTGGCACAGGACCCACAGCTTGAGAAGGAGGAGGCGGCAGTGCGGCCACCTGGCCAAGTTGCTGTTGTGGCTGGGCAGGAACCACATTTATTCAGTGGGCTGTAAAAGACATATATTGTCCTTGACCATAGTTATAGCTCTACACTACGCCGCTACCATGAACTTTAGCAGACAGTGCTGTGCAACATACATGTGCAGGGCTGGTACTGCCTTTTTGGAGAAGTAATGACGGCTTGGGACTCTCCACCTTGGCTTGGCACAAGCCATCAGGGTCCACCACAAGGAAAGGGCGGGACTGTAGTACCAGCAACTTGGCCAGGAGCACTTCAGCTTCTGCACCATTGGATGAGTACATGCATACTGTTGTCTTTTTGCAATCGCCTCTGGGATCTATTGCTGGCGAAATGACTGATGGGAAGCAGGAGGAGGAGGAGCAGGAGCATCAGGACCAGTAGGTGATGGGAAGGAAACATAGCTCCCTTCTGCTGAGGTGGTGGAGCATAGACTCCAGGAAAATGGGTGCTGGCCACTGGGTGATGCAGCTGCCACCCTGCTAACTCATGGCCACGCTACCACCCTGCTGGCTCAGCCACTGCCTCATGCAGAAGCTGACACCCTCTTCTCCTGATGATGATGATGATGATGATGAAGCCCCCTCTTCACCCAGCTCCCACATGCGATCAGCCGCATCATTGTCCACTACTGTCTGCACATCACTGATGTCACCCTCACCAGTCTCAGGGCCACGTGCCTGATTGCTCACAACACCAGCTCCAAAATGACTCTCATCAACACTACTTGCCCGCCTACTGGAGGAAGTAGTAGATATCTCCTCCAGATCTTGGCGTGGCAGTAGCTGCTGACTTCCTCTAGAATCTTGTAGTTGCTGAAATTGGAGCCGAGCTGACGGCATACATTACTTCTCGAGCTGAGGGAACAGAAAATGACAGAAGCAGATGGGAGCACAGAGCTTGTTCCTGGACCATGCCAACTAAGCATTGTGTCAGAAGAACCCACCGACTCCTGGCTGAGGATGTCTGATGTCACTTGCGACGAAGTAGAAGACCAAGTAAACCATTCAAGGACCGATGGGTTGCTGGTCAAGACACGACAGCTGTATGACTCAGGCCTGTCACTGCGACTGCTGCTGCCACCCCTCCTGTTACTTCTGCCTCCTCCAGAAACATTTTGGCCACTGTCTGTTCCCTTAGAAGAACCTGTCACATGTCTGTCCGACATACTGTAAGTTAAAAGAAACTGCAAAAAAAGCTATACTATTAGACTGCAATTTCACCCCAGAAGCAAGGGTGAATGGAAGTAGTTATATATCAACTAAATGCATCCCAAAACCGGATGTATCAGACCGCACTTTCAGTACAGAAGCAAGGGTGAATGGAAGTAGTTATATACCAACTAAATACACCCCAAAACTGGTTGTATCAGACCACACTTTCAGTACAGAAGCAAGGGTGAATGGAAGTAGTTTGATATCAACTAAATACACCCCAAAACTGTTTGTTTCAAACTGCAATTTCACCCCAGATGCAAGGATGAATGGAAGTAGTTATATATCAACTAAATACCATCCAAAACTGGTTGTATCAGACCACACTTTCAGTTAAAGTGGCCAGAAGTCCTTTTAAATGGCTGACACTCAGACAGCAGCACTGTGCTGTCTGAACGTGAGCTGCAGGCAGAAAGTGATCCTCCCTCCCACCCCTGAAGCTGACCTGCCATTGATTTTACCTTAGTTTTTAAAATCCCCGTCGGCTATGGAGTGGTAAGGGGCATGGCCAAAGTAAATTGGGACGTGGCTTAGCGAAGCCGGGGTTTTACAGTCCGTCTTTGCAGGGTGGCCTTAGTGGTCACCCTAGGTTCAGTTAGGGTGGCCACTCAGGCCAGCCTCAAAAGACGGACTTTAAAACCCTGCCCCTGGCTCCTCTAAGCCACGCCCCTGCTCGATTAGATCACACCTCCTCCCACTTTGTAGGTGACAGGGATTTAAAAAAATCAAGGTAAAATCAACTTCGTGTCAACTGAAGGGTAGGGAGGGAAGGTGACTTTTCTCATGCAAATCACGTTCAGACAGGACAGTGCTGCTGTCTGAGCGTGGGCTGTTTAATAGGACATTCCAGGGTCTTTCACGAAGGACAGGGAGTTTGAAAGCCGGCCGTCCAGCCTAAAACAGGACCTCTGGCCACCCTACTTTCAGTACAGAAGCAAGGGTGAATCTAAGTACTTATATATCAACTAAATACCCCCCAAAACTGGTTGTTTCAAACTGCAATTTCACCCCAGGAGCAAGAATGAATGGAAGTTCTTATATACTTGTATATATAACATAAATAAACCACAAAACAGTTTGTATCAGGCAGCACCACAGAAGCAAGGATGAATGGAGGTACTTTTATATACTTAAAATTTGTTCTTTAAATGACTGGACTGCACCAAGTTTGGCACATAGTTACATCAAGTGTCTATGAAGGTTTTAGGCTGGGTCTCAGCTCTCTAGGATTTTTGCATTTTTGGGAATGTCTCAGGAATAGTGTTGATCGAGCACCTGGGTGCTCGTATGCTCGGGTACTCTGGCCGAGCACTAGAGGGTGCTCGAGTGCTCGGCCGAGCACCCGAGCATAATGTAAGTCAATGCGACTAAACCAGGCACCCCCGCTTGGAAAAGCGAGGGGTACCTGGTTTAAAAAGGTCCCTCAACTAAAATAAAAAAATGCCACAAATGTTCCAATAGCCCTCAAAAGGGCTTTTATTGTTTTTAAATTTCAGAGAAATTTCTGTCCCTACACTATCTGTCACTCCTTGTGGCAGCTCTCCCTGACTAACACTAGCCGAGAAGGCGTCACCGGGTGCTATATAGCACCCGATGACGCGTTCCCAGCCAGCCAATCAGTGTAATGCCAGTAGCTAAGATGGCTACTGGCATTACACTGACATTACACTTGAGCATGGCGCTCGAGTACACCCGTGTTCGGCCGAACACCGAGTGGACCCGAGCGCCAGCATGCTCGGCCAAACAGCGAGTTCGGCCGAGCATGCTCGCTCATCACTACTCAGGAACATGACCTGCATTAGACAATAAAAGCCTGCAGGTCTTTCTCATCATATCTCAACTGCCATACACATTGTCACATGACCCTTATCAGCCAATAGAAGCTTGCAGGTCCTTCAGTTTCGACATACACACAGTTTTACACCAGGTTTCCATAACAACCCAGCCGTTTTTCTTCACTCCTGTAGGTCACATTTAAAGGGGCAGGGCGCGGTGGATGACATTATTAAGAGAGCGGAGTGCTGTGGAGGTCACAGTTAAGAGGGTATACTGCTGTGGAGGTCACAGTTAAGGGAAAGGTCTGCTATGGAGGTCAGTGGTAAGTGGCAAAGTGCTGTAGAGGTCACTGTCAAGTTAGCGGTTATTGTGGAAATCACTGTTAAGAAGATGGGGTACTGTGGAGGTCACTAATAAAGAGGCGGCCGATGTGGAGGTCACTATTCAGGGTGCGGGATGTTGTGGAGGTCATTATTAAAGGGGTGGGCACTGTGGAGGTTACTGTTAAGGGGGCAGGGGACTATGGAGGTCACTAATAAAGTGGCAGCTGCTGTGGGGGTCACTTTTAAGGCAGCGTCATACTGAGGAGGTCACTATTAAAGGGAGCAGGATACTGTGGCAGTCATTGTTAAAGGGGCAGGTGCTGTGAAGGTCTCTGTTAAGGGGGTAAGGAACAGTATAGGTCACAGTTAAGGGGACAGTCAGCTATGGAGGTCAGTGTTAAGGGGTAAGGTGCTGTGGAGATCACTGTCAAGGGGGTGGGGTGCTGTGGAACTTACTGTTAAAGGGGCGGGCTGCTGTGAAGGTCAAAGTTAAGGGGTGGGCTGCTGTAGAGGTCCCATTTTAAGGAAGCGGGCACTGTGGGGGGTCAATGTTAAGAGGTGGGGAACTGTGGAATTCCCTGTTAAGGGAGCAGGGCGCTGTGGAGGTCTCTGTTAAGGGAGTAGGGAACGGAGGAGGTTACAGTTAAGTGTTAGGGGCGGGGTGCTGTAGAGGTCACTGTTAAGTTGGCGGGATGTTGTGGAGATCACATTTTAAGGGAATGGAGCTCTGTGGAGGTCTCTGTTAATGGGGCGGGTTCTTTTGAAAATCACTGTAAAAGAGACGGGGTACTGTGGAGGTCACTAATAAATGGGCAGCCGCTGTGGAGGTCACTGTTAAAGGGGCGGCACAGTGGCATTGACCTGTAATTCAGGCCACCCTCAAAAGAAGGACTTAAAAGCACCCCCCCAAATCCCGCTAAACCACTCCCCCAACCTGGTCAGGTCACGCCCCCTCCTATTCCGCAGCCAATGGGGATTGAAAAAAAATGAAAGTAAAAATCAACTTCTGTCAGCTGCATTGACTTTCTCTCTGCAATGACACACACAAACGTTAAATGAAATAGATGAAATATACCCAGGCGAAGCCCGGTCCTTTTCCTAGTATATATATATATATATATATATATATATATATATATATATATATACAGTACAGACCAAAAGTTTGGACACACCTTCTCATTCAAAGAGTTTTCTGTATTTTCATGACTATGAACATTGTAGATTCACACTGAAGGCATCAAAACTATGAATTAACACATGTGGAATTATATACTTAACAAAAAAGTGTGAAACAACTGAAAATATGTCTTATATTGTAGGTTCTTCAAAGTAGTGACCTTTTGCTTTGATTACTGCTTTGCACACTCTTGATGAGCTTCAAGAGGTAGTCACCTGAAATGGTTTTCACTTCACAGGTGTGCCCTGTCAGGTTTAATAAGTGGGATTTCTTGCCTTATAAATGGGGTTGGGACCATGAGTTGTGTTGGGCAGAAGTCAGGGGGATACACAGCTCATAGTCCTACTGAATAGACTGTTAGAATTTGTATTATGGCAAGAAAAAAGCAGCTAAGTAAAGAAAAACGAGTGGCCATCATTACTTTAAGAAATGAAGGTCAGTCAGTCCGAAAAATTGGGAAAACTTTGAAAGTGTCCCCAAGTGCAGTCGCAAAACCATCAAGCGCTACAAAGAAAGTGGCTCACATGAGGACCGCCCCAGGAAAGGAAGACCAAGAGTCACCTCTGCTGCGGAGGATAAGTTCATCCGAGTCACCAGCTTCAGAAATCACAGGTTAACAGCAGCTCAGATTAGAGACCAGGTCAATGCCACACAGAGCTCTAGCAGCAGACACATCTCTACAACAACTGTTAAGAGGAGACTGTGTGCAGCAGGCCTTCATGGTAAAATAGCTGCTAGGAAATCACTGCTAAGGACAGGCAACAAGCAGAAGGGACTTGTTTGGGCTAAAGAACACAAGGAATGGACATTAGACCAGTGGAAATCTGTGCTTTGGTCTGATGAGTCCAAATTTGAGATCTTTGGTTCCAACCAGCGTGTCTTTGTGCGATGCAGAAAAGGTGAACGGATGGACTCTACATGCCTGGTTCCCACCTTGAAGCATGGAGGAGGAGGTGTGATGGTGTGGGGGTGCTTTGCTGGTGACACCGTTGGGGATTTATTCAAAATTTAAGGCATACTGAACCAGCATGGCTACCACAGCATCTTGCAGCGGCATGCTATTCCATCCGGTTTGCGTTTAGTTGGACTATCATTTATTTATCAACAGGACAATGACCCCAAACACACCTCCAGGCTGTGTAAGGGCTATTTGACCAAGAAGGAGAGTGATGGGTGCTACGCCAGATGACCTGGCCTCCACAGTCACCAGACCTGAACCCAATCGAGATGGTTTGGGGTGAGATGGAGCGCAGAGTGTAGGCAAAAGGGCCAACAAGTGCTAAGCATCTCTGGGAACTCCTTCAAGACTGTTGGAATACCATTTCAGGTGACTACCTCTTGAAGCTCATCAAGAGAATGCCAAGAGTGTGCAAAGCAGTAATCAAAGCAAAAGGTGGCTACTTTGAAGAACCTAGAATATAAGACATATTTTCAGTTGTTTCACACTTTTTTGTTAAGTATATAATTCCACATGTGTTAATTCATAGTTTTGATGCCTTCAGTGTGAATCTACAATTTTCATAGTCATGTAAATACAGAAAACTCTTTGAATGAGAAGGTGTCCAAATTTTTGGTCTGTACTGTATATAAAAATGAGTTTCTGTCTGTCTGTTCTTTATGCGCGACCAAACAACTTGACCTGCTTCACTGTTCACACTGTTTAAACAACACACAAAAACATTACATGAAATAAATGAAATATACCTGTGCAAAGCCAGGTCCTTCTGCTAGTCTCCTTATATTATAATGAGTTTCTGTCTGTCTGGTCGCGCATAAAGAACAGACAGACGGACAAACTACTGGACTGATTTTCAGCAAATTCGGCACACAGGTACATCAGGTGTCTGGGAAGGTTTTAGACCGAGCCTCAGCTCTCTAGGACATACCGTTCGAGATATTCCCAAAATATGGCCTGCATAGTTCTCCACATACACACCGGTTTCCATGACAACCCAGCCAGGTAATTAGCAGCCAGCTAAATTCATCATCAATCATTACCTAATATAATGTAAATTTCACATATTATTCGTTCAGTAGTAATAAAAGATGTTTTCTTCTACTGCTACCCACTGTGTTTCCTCATAAATTACCATGGCATCCACCTGTAATTCAGACCACCCTCAAAAGAAGGACTTAAAAACCCCTTCCCCTGGTCCAGCTAAGACACGCCCCCGACTCGGTCAGGCCACGCCTCCTCCCACTCCACAGCCAACAGTGAAGGTCACGCCCCCTCCAACTCCGCACCCAACAGTGATTGAAAAACTGAAGGTAAAAATCAACTTCTGTCACACACAAACATTAAATAAAATAGATAAAATATACCCGTGCGAAGCAATGTTTAGTTCCAGTGCTACCCGCTGTGTATTATCATGGCATTGACCTGCAATTCAGGCCACCCTCAAAAAAAGGACTGAAAAGCACCCCCCCTCCCAAGGTCCTGCTAAACCACGCCCCCGACCCGGTCAGGTCACGCCCCCTCCCACTCCGCAGCCAATGGGGATTGAAAAAATGAAGGTAAAAATCAACTTCTGTCAGCTGTATTGACTTTCTCTCTGCAATGACACACAGTCAATTTATATGAAATAGATGAAATATACCCAGGTGAAGCCGGGTCCTTCTGCTAGTCTCTTATCTCTTAATGTTATAAAAATGAGTTTTTGTCTGTCTGTCTGTCCATCTGTCTCTGTTCTCTATGCGCGACCACACTACTGGACCGATTTTCACCAAATTCGGCACACAGGTACATTAGGTGTCCGGGAAGGTTTCTTTTTACAGGTCTCAGCTCTCTAGGATGTACCGTTCCCGAGATATTCCCAAAATATTATTTCCATTAGCCAATATTAGTCTGGGAGCATTTCACTTCAAATTCCAACTGCCATTTTCTCCAGATGCACACAGGTTTCCATAACAACCTAGCCAGGTCATTAGCAGCCAGCTGAGGAGCTCAGCCATTTTTATTCACTGCTTTAAAGGGGCAGAGCACTGTGGATGACACTGTTAAAGGAGTATTCCGGTTACCATAAATATAACTTATGTTTTAGACTAATTTTAGACTAAGACTGCTCAGTAGTAATAAAATATGTTTTCTTCTACTGCTACCCATTGCATGTCCTCATAAATTACCATGGCATCGACCTGTAATTCAGGCCACCTTCAAAAGAAGGACTTAAAACCCTCGCCCCAGGTCTCGCTAAGCCACGCCCCTGACTCAGGCAGGCCACACCCCCTGCAACGGCACACACAAACATTAAATGAAATAGATTACATATACCCGTGAGAAGCAATGTTTTCTTCCACAGCTACCCACTGTGTTTCCTCATAAATCACCATGGCATTGACCTGTATTTCAGGCCACCCCCCCCAAGGTCCTGCTAAACCATGCCCACAACCCGGTCAGGTCACGCCCCCTCCCACTCCGCAGCCAATGGGGATTGAAAAAATGAAGGTAAAAATCAACTTCTGTCAGCTGCATTGACTTTATCTCTGCAACAACACACACAAACATTAAATGAAATAGATGAAATATACCCAGGCGAAGCCGGGTCATTCTGCTAGTATATATATCAAAATGGGTGTCTGTCTGTCTGTCTGTTCTTTATGCGCGACCAAACTCCTGAAACGATTTTCACCAAATTCGGCACACAGGTACATCAGGTGTCCGGGTAGGTTTTAGACTCGGTCTAAGCTCTCTAGGACGTACCGTTCCCGAGATATTCCCAAATTATGACCTCCATTAGCCAATATTAGCCTGGGAACCTTTCACTTCAAATCCCAACTGCCATTTTCTCCACATACACACCGGTTTCCATAACAACCCAGCCAGGTAATTAGCAGCCAGCTGAGGAGCTCAAGTAAATAACAATCCAGCTATTTCTCTTCACTGCTTTAAAGGGGCAGAGCGCTGTGGATGACACTGTTAAAGGGGGTATTCCGGTTACTAGAAATCTAACTTATGTTTTAGACTAAGACCGTTCAGTAGTGAAAAAAGATGTTTTCTTCCACTGCTACCCTTTGTGTGTCCTCAAATTACCATGGCATCGACCTGTAGATCAAGCCACCCCCTAAAGAAGGACTTAAAACCCCCGCCCCAGGTCTTGCTAAGCCACACCCCTGACTTGGTCAGGCCACACCCCTCCCACTCCGCAAACAATGGGGATTGAAAAAATGAAGGTAAAAATCGATTTCTGTCAGCTGCAGGGGTGGGAGGGAGGGTGACTTTCTCTCTGCAAAGACACACAGAAACATTAAATGAAATATACCCAGGCGAAGCCGGTTCCTTCTGCTAGTTTATATATATATATATATATATATATATATATATATATACACATATATATATGGGATCGTATCCTCTCAGGGGCTCGACATCACACAATCTCTTCAAAACACGGGGATTTTCAAGTCCACACCACTTTATTTTCACACTTTTTACTCCAGCATGAAACAAAACCATCAAAATAACACCTGCCTGGCTAGGCTCTAACTACACATAGTTCAGCTAACTCACCTAAATACCAACGCTGTTCACACACAGCTTTTAAGTGCGGCTTCCTCAGCTGTTCAGTCCAGCAGCCTCCTGGCTGTGACTCCAACCGTACCTTTTGGGGGAGATGGTCCAACAGTCCTCCTGACTCTGTGACCGTGTGACCCTCTTCTCCTAGGGTCACTGGGCCCACCAAACTTCCAGGCTGAGCCTTGTGGCCCCTCAGCCCTTCTGGCTGGGACCACACGGGCCCTCTCCAGGTCTGTCCCCTGGGGCCCTCTCTCTCTAACACACAGTGCAGGTTAATTTATCCCTGCCTGATTAATCCAGCTGGCCTCACCTGGGGCCAGGGAAAGCCTGTGATTGATGGATTAGGGTGTGTGGACTGAAAGACTCCCACTTCCAACCTGTCTCCCAGTCCAAGAAATCCAGCCCATGCAACATTACACAAAAACCAGCTC
>ONZH01018186.1:0-82341 GCA_900303285.1 Rhinella marina
AACGCATTGCACACAGAGGAGACGGGGGCAGGAGGAGACGCAACGGAGCTACACAGTCAGACCACACTTTTGTCTGCTTCACAGGTGGCAGTTGCAGGAGGAGGAGGATGAGGAGGAGGAGGACGACGTGGAGGTGGCTGTGGAAGAGGAGGAGGATGCTGGCGGCGAGGGTAGCAGTCAGGCTGTGTGCGTCCCATTGGTTCAGCGCGGATGGGGCGGAGAGGAGGCGGAAGAGGAAGAGGAGGAAATGGCAAGTGATCCTTCTGGTGGGGGCAGTGACGTCATGCCTATTCAGAGTCTGGCACACATGGCTGACTTCATGCTGGGCTGCTTTTCCCGGGACACACGTGTTGTCCGGATAGTGGAGAACAAACTGTACTGGGTCTTCGCAATCCAAGTTGGACACGTGGCTGGAACTGTCCCTGTACGCCTTGGAGGTGCTTGCCTGCCCTGCCGCCAGCGTGCTATCAGAAAGGGTGTTCAGCGCTGCCGGGGGCATTATCACCGATAAGCGCAGCCGCCTGTCAACCGACAGTGCCGACAGGCTGACGCTAATCAAAATGAACAGCAAGTGGATTGACCCGGACTTTGCTTCTCCAACCGTGGAAAGCAGCCAAAAGTGAAGTGCCATGTGTATGAAGTGCCATTTCCTCCTCCACCTCCTCCTCCTCCTCCTTAACCGCCGTAGAATTGGTCCGTAAATCAGAAAAATTTTTATATTTATGGCTCACCTCTTGGGCCTCCACAAAATGTTTAAGAGGTCTCACCTCTTGGGCCTCCACATAATTTTTAAGAGGTCTCACCTCTTGGGCCTGCGCAAAATGTTTACGAGGTCTCACCTCTTGGGCCTCCACATAATTTTTAAGAGGTCTCCCCTCTTGGGCCTCCACATAATTTTTAATACGTCTCACCTCTTGGGCCTCCACAAAATGTTTAACAGGTCTCACCTCTTGGGCCTCCACATAATTTTTAATACGTCTCACCTCTTGGGCCTCCACAAAATGTTTAACAGGTCTCACCTCTTGGGCCTCCACATAATTTTTAACGGGTCTCCCCTCTTGGGCCTCCACATAATTTTTAATACGTCTCACCTCTTGGGCCTCCACAAAATCTTTAACAGGTCTCCCCTCTTGGGCCTCCACATAATTTTTAATACGTCTCACCTCTTGGGCCTCCACAAAATCTTTAACAGGTCTCACCTCTTGGGCCTCCACATAATTTTTAAGAGGTCTCACCTCTTGGGCCTCCACAAAATGTTTAAGAGGTCTCACCTCTTGGGCCTCCACAAAATGTTTAAGAGGTCTCACCTCTTGGGCCTCCACATAATTTTTAAGAGGTCTCACCTCTTGGGCCTCCACATAATTTTTAAGAGGTGTCACCTCTTGGGCCTCCACATAATTTTTAACGGGTCTCCCCTCTTGGGCCTCCACATAATTTTTAATACGTCTCACCTCTTGGGCCTCCACAAAATCTTTAAGAGGTCTCACCTCTTGGGCCTCCACATAATTTTTAAGAGGTCTCACCTCTTGGGCCTCCACAAAATGTTTAAGAGGTCTCACCTCTTGGGCCTCCACATAATTTTTAACCCGTCTCACCTCTTGGGCCTCCACATAATTTTTAACAGGTCTCACCTCTTGGGCCTGCGCAAAATGTTTAAGAGGTCTCACCTCTTGGGCCTCCACATAATTTTTAAGAGGTGTCAACTCTTGGGCCTCCACATAATTTTTAAGAGGTCTCACCTCTTGGGCCTCCACATAATTTTTAAGAGGTGTCACCTCTTGGGCCGCCACAAAATTTTCCATGAGCCTCTGGCCAGCCCACGGCCTCTTCCTGCCTTTTGCGGTCCTACGCATCCCTCAACATCCCCACTGCTTTACCTGCTAGACATGACACTGGGCCAGGTCGGGTCACTGACATCTCAAGCGCCAACAATTTGGGCATTTTAAGGCTTCTGCATGTGTTTGAGTTGTTTTTACATTTTAAAGAAGACATGTCTGACCACATCTCACACACACACACAATGACAATTAGGGGTGGGGTCTATTTGCTTTCCCCCTTGCCTATGCCATCTGTGGTTGTCATAGGCAACGTGATTTTAAGGGGTGCAGAATTTCATCTTTTTTTTTGTCTAGTTTGGCTTGGGGTCCATGGCAATGTAGAGGAAAGAAGGTTTCCTTGTATGGTCTCACTTTACAGAGAGGTTAGATTGTGTTTGGAGTGTATTGTTGAGAGGCTGTGATAGTGGCGTAATAGTGCGACTTGGGCGCGTTATATGCACCCAGACATGCTTCCCCTGCTGTCCCAGTTGCATTCCAGCAGTGTTGGCATCCTTTTCTGAGGTTCCAGGGTGGACTTGGTGACCTCCAAGTGGTCGAATTGAGATTTCCAAGTGGCAAGCATTTTTTTCCCATAGACTTTAATGGGATTCGATATCCGGTCGAATAGTCGAATTTCGCAGTCTATTCGAATCGAATTTCGAACTTTCGAATATTTCACTACTCGCTCATCTCTAGTTATAACAGAAAATAACAGATCTCATAAGATGGAATTCAAAACAGAAACCTTTAGAGGCCTTCCGTTTTGATCCTTCATACTGTAATTGAAGTCTATTGGCAGCATAACGGATCCGTTCTGGTTCCCGTTATATAGAAAAGAAAAGAAAGTCCTGTCGACCTCTTCCCTTGCGCCACGTGACCAGGAGCAGGTCATCACTGCGGCATGCGACTGGCTGCAGGCAGCGTCAAAATGGATGATCACATCCAGGGTCCAGCGCAGCAGGTGCCAGCCTCATTAAGCAGATAAGTATGCTTTCTTTGGCAGGTCTGTCCAACCGTCCCCTTCCCCCAGAATTGAGCAACCCCTTCAGTTCTGTGTACAGGCTATTGTTTGATTTATTTTCAATTCTATTTGTTCAAAACAATGAAAACTATAGGGGCGATTTATTAACCTGAAATACGCCTAGATTAGACATACTTCAGGTGTAGATTTCTAACCGTTGTGCCACAATCTGCAGTTTTCCCTGTTAGGAAGCTGGATTACATTTAGAAGTGGCGCTGGATGCACAGAAATTATGTGGAGACTGCCACCTCTTCATAACTCCAGCAGATCCACCGCCAGAGCAAGGGCTTTACCAAGACCGGTGTCTAAAACGTTTTACATTACTGTATTTGTTTAGATTTATGGAAGTGAATAAATGTGTCTGTTTATACAATACTTAAGAATATGGGGCCACACTTTTAATTTCGCCCAGGGCCACATTTTGTCTAAAACCGGCCCTGCCCACACAGGACAGAAGGGTTTCTGTCTTTTCAATGACCCTTGGGCCATTTTTCCACTGCCTCATTTTCTAAAAGTTGTTCCTTTAGAGGGTAGAATCCAAACCAAGTTTTCACCTTCAGTAGAAGAGAAGATAATCCAAACTAAGACTGGGCCCCCTCTTGCCCTGGGCCCCATAGCAGTTGCCACTATGATAGTTATGCCTCTAATCAGAGCATACCCTGACCCTGTGTATAGTGAGGCTCTGCCCCCTCATCCCAGGGCCAGCGTCATCACCCAGCATACCTGGGAAAATGCCGGGGCCCACTGCTCCTGGGGGGGGCCCAATGTGCAGTAGTTTGCCGGGTCAAAACATTAGGGACTAGAGCCTGGGCTCCAAATATTATGGCCCTGCCAGGGCCTCCATCTTGGCAGTACTAGCGGTACTGCTGTCTATAGGTGTAGGGCTGGGGGCTATGTTTATGTTTGCACTCACTGGTTATGAGGCCTGGCACTGTAATTGTACTATATGCTGGGCCCCCGTCAGAGTGCTCATCACAGCCGCATTACATGCGGTCGGTCCGTCATTAATGATTAGCGAATACTAGTAGGGCAGCACTGGGGCCTAATAGATTGACTGGACTGACTGCAAGTGATGCTGCTGTGATGAATGGGACAACTCCTCCTCCTTCATCCCCTGCTGCTGGAGCCATGGGTGGGATCTCTCTGGCAGTGGACTGTGCTTCGGTAATATTTGCACACAGCTCGTCCACCCCCTCATGGTAAGCGCCGAGGAACGTAACAGCCTGCTGCGGAGAGAGCTACTGCGAGCCCCTCGCATTTATCCTCAAGACTAACTCAAAAGAAAAGTCACCTCACTTCTGCCAACCAGCTACACTACTCCTTCCGCCAAACAGTCATTGCGTGCAGTGCGTCAAGAGCCTGATGTAATTGCTTCCCACCTGTGAGACTGGGATGAGCGCTCTGACGGGTGCCCGGCATAAAGTACAATGACAATACCGGGCCCTGTTACCAGTGAGTGCAGATGGGGGAAACATTACTGTGGGCACTATAGGGAGATTACTGGGGATTATTGGGGGGCATTACTATGGGCATTATAGGGACATTACTGGGTGCAGTGGGGGACTTTACTGTGGGCACTACAGGGACATTATTGGGAGCAGTGGGAGGACATTATTGGGGGCAGTGGGGGGGGGCATTACTATGGGCACTATAGGGACATTACTGGGAGCAGTGGGATGACATTATTGGGGTCAGTGGGCATACTATGTAGAATGCTCTATTGTATTTGGCAACATCTATAATACATGCAGTTTAATTGCCTCATGCGTCATGCAAAAAGCCACAAGAGGGCCCCTGAGACAAGGGCCCACATGAAAATGGAGCCCTCTCCCACATGGTGAGCGTGGTAACGTCATCGCGCACATCGCAGGTCCTTTGGCAGGTCCTGCTGAATTTAGATACAAGAGACTGCTGCAGCATGATTACGTGGATAAGGTGAGTTTTTTTAACACGTAAATGGCCATATTCTTTTGCATTCTGTCTTAAGAATGCTATTATTTTCCGATATAACCATGTTATAATGGAAAATAATAAAATCACCCAAACACCCAACCCAGACTTCAGTGAAAAAGTCCGGGTTCGGGTACCCGAACTCGCAAAGTTCGGTACAAACTCGAACTTTGCAGTTTGGGTTTGCTCATCCCTATGTGTAATGAATCTCAGCAGGAAGCCTCCAAACAGCTAAGGCACTAGCTTGCTCCTGGCAACAAGCCATTTAAATCTTTCTGGTCTGCATAGGCCTTATAACTTTGGTTAACCTGCTCACTCTTGTTTCCAACCGTCTTTCCAATTGTCTGGCATACATAGTAAGCATAGTGAATCCTCTTTAGCAGTGTTCCTTAACTGCAATGCTCACCACTGCAACCCACCAAGGCGCAAAAGAGTAGTGGAGGAGAAAGTGGATGAGGTAGTGGAATGGATGGCACACTCATCTCGGTCTCAGGCGGATGATCTGCTGTCATCAGTTGATACAGTATCCATATGCCAGGGGTCAGACTCAGAGCGTTCCTCCTGCTCCACCATTACTCTCCAGCAAAGCCCGCTATTTTCGTACGCAATTTGTACGCTTATATGTACGTGATCAAAGAGGTTGCGTACCTTTTTACCTGAACGTTCGTAATTAGTGCGCGAATGTTCGCTAAAAGCCATATAATTACGTATATTTTGTACGCAAATTCAACTAATCTATTCGTTGAATATACTAATCTTAGGAAAAGTTCGGCGAATGCTCTGCTCTGTAAAATTTATCAAATCCTTCTAAATATACTAAAACATACCTCATGCCGGCTCAACACTGTAAATATATAGTGCTGAGTGATGGGGTTAAAAAGTTTGTGTTTGGAAACCCTCCCCTTTACAAAATCCGGCATTTGGCCTTGATTCATGCAGCATTTTGATGTGTGAGGTGTCATTTACCCTTCTTCCAAACTAATAATTTTCTAATTCATTCCATTATTAATTAACACATCATAACTTCCTAAGCGAATGTCAAAACCTATAATTTCTGTACATCCTGCTGTCAAATTAAGCCATATAAAAAGGTGATTACAGTTAATTTTACCCTTGGTGTGTAGAGTTTTAAAAAATGTATCTGTTTATCAGTTGACCTTTTTTATCAGTATACCCCCTAAATGCAATATCTATTGTTAAATATGTCTACATTCAGACGGTGGCATTCTTTGAATTTTCTCAATGGAATACAGGTTTTGGACAGTGGATCCTTCTGTCCTGTCTATAGCGGTAAGCTAGAAGCTTGCTATTTTCCCACCAAATGCTGAGATGTCTTCAGCCTCAATGTAGTACGATTACCTTCTCTGACAAATTGTTCTGCAGTTCTCTTCTTGTATGACCCCTAAATCCTCTATAAAGTATCCTTTGAGGGCTGGCAAATAAACTGTCACTGTTGCAACTTGTAATCCACAAGGCAGGAAGATTCTCTGTGTTTCTGCTCCATGCTGCTGTCTAGCTGCTCACAGTCGGTAGCTAACGCTAGACTGAATTCTATTATCTTTTAGAGAGGAAGGGGTCCTGGCGGCCCTGCGTAGCCACTAGAGACCTCCTACATCTCTCTCTCCATACACAACTTATGGGACCTATAATAAAAAATATAATGCATGAAATATAAAGACATTCACCACTTTGCTGTGGGGACATTGCATTTACAATTCAGACATATTGGACTATGGTTTTACCTACTCGGTAAACCTTTCTTGGATGACATCCATTTTCCTTTCTGCATTTGTCAGGCTAAGCACTGCAACAGGTGTCTTAGTTTGGGCCTTTCCTGGATAAGAACAAATATTCTCTCGATGTCCATGTTGCAGGGCATGGCTAGGTAGTGCTGTAATGAGCAGTGGTAGACTGCTATAGTTGGCTGCTGCTCTGGCAGTACTGCTTGCCTTAAAGGGGTATTCCCATCTCACAAATGTAGTTTGTATAGTTAGATATAGCCATACCAATATTATTACTAATAGAATGTATTTATATAAAATGTACCATTTAGAAGATTTGCCTATTTATATAGACATTGTTCCACACACATCAGTCAGGCCGTTGCCCCTAGTTACGACCACTGTGGCCGTGTAGTAGTGGTGGCAGGCTTGCTCCTAGGGATGAGCGAACAGAACCATAACGAACCAGATTCGTTACGAACTTTCCCAAAAGTCTGGTTCGTCACCGAACCGAATTTTGAGAAGGTTCGTAACGAATCTGGTTAAAATAACGGCGACGCAAAATATACGCATATTTGAGAATGTTCACTAATGTGTACACGCATTTTATGAATTCATACGCATTAGCGTACGCATTAGTGTACATTATTAAGTAGCGTACCTTTGACAACGCTAGACTGTATGTTTGTTACTTCAGTAGGAATGTTCGCAGACGCAGTGTATGAGTACGCTAATGCGTACATATTCAGTTAAGTAGCGTACCTTTGACAACGCTACACTGTATGTTCGTTACTTGAGTAGGAATGTTCGCAGACGCAGTGTATGCGTACGCTAATACGTACATATTCAGTTAAGTAGCGTACCTTTGACAACGCTAGACTGTATGTTCGTTACTTGAGTAGGAATGTTCGCAGACGCAGTGTATGAGTACGCTAATGCGTACATATTCATTCAGTTAAGTAGCGTACCTTTGACAACGCTAGACTGTATGTTCGTTATTTGTGCGGGAATGTTCGCATTAGCGTAAATTCTCAAATATGCGTATATTTTGCGTCGCCGTTGTTGAAGTCACTTGGATTTTTTCCACTTTTTTCATTGTAATAGCAACTGCAAGTAAACGAAACTATACCCTATCAGACTCCCATTATTGTAGCAGCAATTATTCAGCCGTTATAGCAAGGTTCGTTTTAGGTTCGGTTTGTACGAATCCGAACTTAATGAAAGTTCGCTGAAGCGAAGCGAACCGAACTTTTCAAAAGTTCGCTCATCCCTACTTGCTCCTTTTCAAACCCGCTCTGAGGTAACTGCTGTATTGTGAACGCACATTGCATGAGCATGTGGAGACACGTCTTAGGGTACGTTCACATCTGCAGTTTGGACGCTACCAGTCCAAAATGCAATGGTCAGGATCCGTCCAAAATGCAGACTTTATAAACGGATCCTGCTCCATAGAGATAAATTGATCTTGGAACAGGATCTGTTTCTCTGTGTTTTGGAAGCGCAGAAAAGAATGCTACAACCCTAAGATGTGTCTCCTCATGCTCATGCAATGTGAGTTTGAACAAGAGTAAGCTGGTCACCATTACTACATGGCCTCAGTGGTCGTAACTAGGGGCAACGGCCTGACTGATGTTTGTGGGACAATGGATATACATATAGGCAAATCTTCTAAACGGTACATTTTATATAAATACATTCTATTAGTAATAATATTGGTATGGATTTATCTAACTATACAAACTACATTTGTGAGATGGGAATACCCCTTTAAGTTCTTTTTAGCATCTCCAAGTAACCATGTATGAAAAAAGGACTGTACCTGGATGAAATGTGTGTTCTGTCTGTTTTTATCATGAACCCTTTGACTTCTATAGATTAGTTTTCCTGGAAATCCAGGAAATTCCAATTTTAATTAAAGGGTTATCTCACAAATTGTAAAAAAAAAAAAACAAAGAAAACTCCCTCCTCAAAATTTCATCTGTCTCCACTGACAAAGCTCCTTCTTCTCACCCCAGTATGTTAATGCAGTGGCAGCTAAAACAGTCCAGCTATACCTCCTCTTTCCTGATTCACCAGCTATTGGGGAGGAGTAGAGAGCAAATCACAGCTCCAATCAGCTAAGCTAGGTTGTGCTGTGCTCCACTACAACCATAAAGTATAGCATGCCAACAGGGACAAACAGACACACAAGCATCACTCATAACCGAAGAGTGCAAGAGAAGTGCACAACAACCCAACAAAACAGCTCCAATCAGTAGGAGCAGCACCATTCAAAAGGGCAGCTTCGTCTTTTACATATGTCCATTTGCAAAAAAAATAACATGGACAAGCAGTTATGTCCAAATATGTAAGGAGGACAAAGAAGCCACAAGCAAATCATGGCACATAATCTTATTTTGCTTACATAAGTAAATGGTACAAAGTGAATAAAACAGGCATTAGCAGCTTATTGTCAATTCACCTTTAGACAAGGTCATTGTATGTGACCTTAATGGACTTTCTGTTAATCTTTTCAGTTATTTTTATGTTGCAAGCTGACATGCTAATTTTAGAATGCCAGATAAGGCTATTGAGTGAGGCAGCTTACAAAATCCCTGGCATCGGTTTTGTGCTACTGTTGCACACTTAAGTTGACAATAACCCGGACTGCTAAGTCAAGCACACAATCCAAACTTCACAAGAGCCCTCATTCCAAACTAAGGCCACTATCACACAATCAGTATTAGGTCAGTGTTCTGCATTAGTCTTTGTAAGTCAAAACCAGGAATGGAACCTACGGAGAGAAGTTATAATGGAAAGATTTGTGCCTCTTCCATATTCTGGACCCACTCCTGGTTGGCAAACAAATACAAATACAAACAAATACTGATGCAGAATACTGACCACATACTTGTGAAAGTGGCCTAATGCTCACTGATGTAATGCCGCATATCTTGATAGATAGGAAAATGAATTTCTGTCTATTGTCTGCCTGTTCATTATTCAACTACTCAACTGATCTGTGCCAAATTTGTCACATACAAGGTAAATCGGGTGCTTCTGAAGGTTTTGTGTACAATATGTCACTGTTATGGGGGCACTGTGGATGCCACTGTTGTCACTACTATTATGAGTAACTGTGTATGTCACTGTTATTGGACCACTGTGGATGGCATTGCTATGGGTGTGGATGTCACTGTTATGGGAGCACTGTGGATGTCACTGTTATGGGGGCACTGTGGATGTCACTCTTATGGGAACACTGTAGATGTCACTGTTATGGGAGCACTGTGGATGTCACTGTTATGGGAGCACCGTGGATGTCACTGTTATGGAGCCAATGCAGATGTCATTGTTATGGGGGCTCTGTGGATGTCACTGTTATGGGAGCACTGTGAATGTTACTGTTATGGAGGCACTGTGGATGTCACTGTTATGGAGCCACTGCAGATGTCATTGTTATGGGAGCACTATTGATGTCAATGCTATGGGGCACTGTCAACATCAATACTATGGGGCACTGTTGTTTTCAATCTTATGGGAGCACTGTGGATGTCACTGTTATGGGCCACTGTTGACGTGATTGTCATGAAAGTACTGTGGAGACCTTTTAATCACGTACACAAACAACTAATTAAATAAACCCTTGGGAAGTCAGGCAATTCTGCTAGTATATATAATATTGCTTCTAAAGAAGAATATGCATCAAAAGGGGCATAGATGCCCGTGATGAAAACATAGTCCTGCCACTTTACAAATCACTAGTCAGACCACACATGGAGTACTGTGTACAGTTCTGGGCTCCTGTGAACAAGGCAGACATATCAGAGCTGGAGAGGGTTCAGAGGAGGGAAACTGCTGTCCTCTGGTTTTTATGTGTGTTTGTCAGATGTTTTTATCACATACAGAAATATAATTGCAATCATATTATGAGTAACAAAAGCTTATATTGACAGTTAGAATGAGTTAATGCAGCAAGTCAATATTTGCAGTGTTGACCCTTCTTCTTCAGGACCTCTGCAATTCTCCCTGGCATGCTCTCAATCAACTTCTGGACCAAATCCTGACTGATAGCAGTCCATTCTTGCACAATCAATGCTTGCATTTTGTCAGAATTTGTAGGTTTTTGTTTGTCCACCCGTCTCTTGATGATTGACCACAAGTTCTCAATGGGATTAAGATCTGGGGAGTTTCCAGGCCATGGACCCAAAATCTCTATGTTTTGTTCCCTGAGCCATTTAGTTATCACCTTTGCTTTATGGCAAGGTGCTCCATCATGCTGGAAAAGGCATTGTTGATCGCCAAACTGCTCTTGGACGGTTGGGAGAAGTTGCTCTCGGACATTCTGGTACCATTCTTTATTCATGGCTGTGTTTTTAGGCAAGACTGTGAGAGAGCCGATTCCCTTGGCTGAGAAGCAACCCCACACATGAATGGTTTCAGGATGCTTTACAGTTGGCATGAGACAAGACTGGTGGTAGCGCTCACCTCGTCTTCTCCGAATTAGCTGTTTTCCAGATGTCCCAAACAATCAAAAAGGGGATTCATCAGAGAAAATGACTTTACCCCAGTCCTCAGCAGTCCACTCCCTGTACCTTTTGCAGAATATCAGTCTGTCCCTGATGTTTTTTCTGGAGAGAAGTGGCTTCTTTGCTGCCCTCCTTGAGACCAGGCCTTGCTCCAAGAGTCTCCGCCTCACAGTGCGTGCAGATGCACTCACACCTGCCTGCTGCCATTCCTGAGCAAGCTCTGCACTGCTGGTAGCCCGATCCCGCAGCTGAAACACTTTTAAGAGACGGTCCTGGCGCTTGCTGGTCTTTCTTGGGCGCCCTGGAGCCTTTTTGGCAACAATCGAACCTCTCTCCTTGAAGTTCTTGATGATGCAATAGATTGTTGACTGAGGTGCAATCTTTCTAGCTGCGATACTCTTCCCTGTTAGGCCATTTTTGTGCAGTGCAATGATGACTGCACGTGTTTCTTTAGAGGCAACCATGGTTAACAGAAGAGAAACAATGATGCCAAGCACCAGCCTCCTTTTAAAGTGTCCAGTGGTGTCATTCTTACTTAATCATGACAGATTGATCTCCAGCCCTGTCCTCATCAACACCCACACCTTTGTTAATGGAGCAATCACTGAAACGATGTTAGCTGGTCCTTTTAAGGCAGGGCTGAAATGATGTTGAAATGTGTTTTGGGGGATACAGTTCATTTTCTAGGCAAATATTGACTTTGCAAGTAATTGCTGTTAAGCTGATCACTCTTTATAACATTCTGGAGTATATGCAAATTGCCATTATAAAAACTGAAGCAGCAGACTTTGTAAAAATTAATATTTGTATCATTCTCAAAACTTTTGGCCATGACTGTACTGTATGTATGAATATATCAGGGGTCAGTACAAAGATCTCTCCCATCATCTATTTATCCCGAGGACTTTGATGAGGGGACATCCTCTGCGTCTGGAGGAAAGAAGGTTTCTACACAAACATAGAAGAGGATTCTTTACGGTAAGAGCAGTGAGACTGCCTGAGGAGGTGGTGAGGTTAAGTTCACTAAAAGAGTTCAAGAGGGGCCTGGATGTATTTCTGGAGGGTAATAATATTACAGGTTATAGTTACTAGAGATGGGTCGTTGATCCAGGGAGTTATTCTGATTGCCTGATTGGAGTCGGGAGGAATGAGGAAAATTGTCTTCTACCTCACAGGGTTTTTTGCCTTCCTCTAGATCAACTTGCAGGTTAACAGGCTGAACTTGATGGACAGGTGCCTTTCTACGGCCCTATAAACTATGTTACTATGTAAAGGAACCAATGCCACTGTTCACTTTATGCAGTTCTTCAATTCAGATATTTATTTGTTAATAAACAATGATCAGTGTGTTTTGTCCTTTAAATATCAAGTTGACCGTTGCCTCATATTTGTCTTTTTATAAGCAGTCTGTTCTTGCTGCAAGTGCAACATGTTCTGAAATCATCCAGTTAGTTTAAGGATTTACGAGAACCTCTGCATTTTAGTACATAATTTTGATGATTATATGGGGTAAGTGTTTTTCTGCAGTCACTTCAACCTGCTTCAGTTTAATATGCCCATTCAATCCAATATGATAAATCTACTATTGTGAAGTTCTTCAGGGAGGCATCACTGAATGGATCACAAAGTACTCATAAAGGCTGACTCACTGTGACTTCTTTTATTATACTAAAGGATAAATAGATAGATGATGGATAGATGGATAGATAGATATGAGATAGATAGATAGATAGATAGATAGATAGATAGATAGATAGTGGTTAGAAAGATAGATAGATATTGGATAGATAGATAGATAGATAGATAGATAGATAGATAGATAGATAGATAGATAATGAGATAGGAGATAGATGGATAGATAGATAGATATAGATAGATAGATAGATAGATAGATAGATAGATAGATAGATAGATAGATAGACTTGACTTGTTGTGACTGCTTGAAAAAAGTCCCAGTAAGAGGACTGAAACGTCGCGCTGGTGAATAAAGAACACCTACTTTTACTACAACTTCGGGAGTGCCGTGGAATTATTTTCTTCTATTTACTTTGGGAAGTTTGATCACCTCCTGAGCCGCTGGCACACCATATTACTTCGTTACAGCTGTGCTGCTTCCATTTTCACTATTATTTCTAGATATTTATTGTTTATTTCGGCACATAACTAAATATACTTTTTAGTTGCTAAATATTTTCCTTTTAATTTAAATTTAGAATAGCCTTCTACTGTAGCTATGTTTTACCACAGTGTGCCATCTGTTGATATAAGCAGAATCTGAGAGTAGACATTTGCATTTCAGGTTCCAGAGAACGTTCAGAGGCAGTGATGCCCAACTGACAGTCTGATGTGCCTGATATGTGGTCCTAGGGGAAACGAAATTCACATGGTGTAGCTTGTAGCTGTCTTCCCGGGAAAATAATCAGGCAAAAATATATGCTGAGGGACACATTTATTAAGGTAATTGTACAAAGTAATTTGTGAATATTTGTGCTTCATGCTTCTTCTCATGAGTGGAGAAAAAATGAGTAGCGCTTAACCGGAACAGCGGGGTCTCCTAAAGCCCACCAGATTTACTATAATGTATGAAAGAAACTGGCAGAAATTATAGCTGAATTGTACACAGCTCATGGCTGGTGTAGATTTCGCTTTCTGGTTGACAGACAGCTAGAAGACAAGCCAAATAAATTTGACTAATCTTACTGGAATATGAAACGTCGGTCTTAGTAAATATGTCTTAGTGCTCTGATCGAACATAAAGAACAGAAAAGGCTACTTTACGTTCTCTTCTGTTAGGCTTTCACATAGTCAGTGTTTGATCAGTGACTTCAATCAGTGATTGTGAGCCAAAACCAGGTGCGGGTCAAAAATACAGAACAGGTGAAGATCTTTCCCTTATACCTTATCTCTGTGTAAGCTTTATTCCTGATTTTGGCTCACATTAAAGCCTCATTCACACGTCCGTGTCCGTGTTCAAATCCGTGAGCAGGTGGTCAGTGATGCATCCGTGAAGCTGTCCATGAAGGATCCGTGTTGGGTCCGTGTGTCCGTTTTTTGCTGTCCGTCTTGCATCCGTGTTTCACTGACACTGAGCAGCTGAAAAATAATTTTCAAAGCATCTCTTCTTAATGATCCGTGAAACACGGTTGCAACACGGATGGTACACTGATGTCTGAACACACACATTCAAATGAATAGGTACGTGTGCTGTCAGTGAAGAACACGTACAGCACACGTCCGTGAAACACTGACGCGTGAATGAGGCATAACTGATGTAAATCACTGATCAAACCATGACTAAAAACTGTGTGAAAGTGGCCTAATGGGGTACTAAGGTATCTTTCCTATCTACAATTTCAGATGTGTCTATGTATGTATAACCTGCTTTTATACATCTTCATTACTTATGCACATGACTGTTTCCAAATGCGAATCTGCAAAATACGGATACCGGCTGTGTGCATTCTGCATTTTGCGGAACAGAACAGTCGTACCCTAATAGAACAGTCTTATCCTTGTCCATAATGCAGACTATAATAGGACATGTTCTATGTTTTGGGGGAAGAGCCATGCATGAATTTAATTTTTTTTGTGTGGCCCCATTGAAGTGAATGTTTCTGCATACAGGCCGCAAAACAATGGAACAGACACGAAAAAAAATACTTATTTGTGATCGTCGTCCACCTTTAAATGTATTTTGCCAGAAATCAGAACTTATCACAGAAGGTCTGTATTTTGCACATATCATTTGATCCAACTTAAACTGAATTCCATGTGCAACCTTTTCGGTCATGGGCCACATTTAAGGACCCTACAATGTAACACATGGCTTGTCAGCAGTGAAAACAGCGGTCAGCTCACCTTCATGTGTGCATGGGATCCTAAATCTGCTGAAGGCAATGAACAGTAAAATTGGAAGCCAGCACTGATAAAACTCTGTATGTTTTATTTCATAGTCCACATTAAAAAAACATATAATGGATACAGCAGCAAGTCGGAAGTGCCCATGTTAGATGTTTAGCTATTGAGTCCACCTACCAGACCAATAATGGCATATTGTTTTCCCACTCTGATATCAGAGTATATTTCCCTTGAGTACTAAGCCAAACAGGCACAGAAAGTTTAGTATTGACAGACAAGTGATAAATGTGGACTAAAACTGTCCATATGTAAGCCGTGTACCGGGGTGGGCTCCCCAGGATACAGCGAAGTCACAGACAAGGAAGGAGACTCCAATTCAGATTGACAAAACAAGATTTTACTAAGTATTTAACGTTTGTGGGAAGGGAATACCCCAAGCATATATACATACACTCAGCTGGAGGCTGAGGCACTTGTGTTACACAGCACGGTGCTCTATCAGTGTGTGCCCAGGATTCTCCACAGTTTTGCCTATCTGCAGGTTATAGTAACCCAGCAGCTATACCTTTTAATACCCTAATCTCCACAAACAATTCTGTAAGTGTGGTTCAGGAGCGCCGGCGGTATAACACAAACGCTTACAAACTTAACCAATCAACACTAAACCTCAGAAAGAGTATAACCAGTTATTTGCCACAGTAAACCCCACTTCTGTAGCAAGGTAGCTTGCAGCCTGCAAACCACCTGTCTAATCTTCAGGCTTTTACCCAGTAGCTACTAAATTGGCGCCAATAACATAATGCGGTGCGTGCACGGTTACCCACTGTGTCTGCACAGTGGGCCTCAGTTCTTTCACTGACCCGGGTCCGTTGGGTACCTTAACTTTCAGAAGTATCTGGTAGAGGATCTCATCCGGCAACCACGCAGTCTCACTGACGCTTCCACTTGTCCTCTCAGCAGGGCTCCTGATGGTAGTTCTTCTAGTCTGTAATATTGCAACAGTCTCTGTTCCAGATCTCCTTGCAGAGTCTTGCTCCCTTAGGGAATAGTCTCACTTGTGGATCACACTAGGAAACACAGACAGTAGCTCTTTCTCCTCTGCCTCTTTGCAGCACACTCTCAAGATGGCTGCCACACACTTCTCCAGTCTGAAGCTCCACCTCTGCCGAACAGGATCTCTTGGTCATTGCTCCAGGGAGCTATAGTCTTTCCTGTGGTAAACAGTGACATCTTGTGGCCAAAAATGAAATGTCAGTTTAATAACAACTATATTTACAGGAACAGGTGCATTCGCAGAATGGAGGCTGTTTCACCACCTTACACATACACATGAAATAACTGTGGGCAGAACAGCTATCTCTCCTGGTCCTCTCATACATCTGTATGCTCAGCTGACCTGAGCATACATATGGAGTGAACGGTGAAAAGATAAAGGTGCTGCCTGACATCTCTGGTGGCAGCTAAGGTTTTGTTCACATCTGCAGCAGCACATCCAGCAGGTTGTTCCTGCAGAGAGAAGCCTGCTGGATTTTGCAGAATGGCATTGCTGGATTCTATAGTGCACTGCTGAATGCATTGCAATGAGTTCTGGCAGTGATCTGGCTGCTTTCCGATGTAAACAGGTTTTTGGTCCATCTGACAGATGGCATTTGTGCCGGATCAGTGTGAACGCCGCCTAACCTTCCCAAGAAGAAAAGGATCAGGCAGTTGAAATCTGACAGGCTTGTTCCTTATCTCCCTAACATCAACTATCAGGGGAGAGATGAAATACCACATACTGTATACTATAGAAGACATAGTTCTAATGTGTATGGCCAGCGTAACAAATGTTTAATTCATAATACATGTGAGTATCCAGACTTGTATCCAGTTTGTTTTAATTTACCTAAAGAGCTTAGGTAGGAAAAGGTAGGTAAGTAAAGAGAGGTGTATTAAATTTAGATTCCAAATTCAATTCCTTTTACTTATTACTCGTCTCTTATAACACTGTAAAAGAGTAGAGTTGATCGAACGTGCTCGTAATGAGCACTGTAGTGCTCGGATCCCCTGCGCTCGCATGCCCGCAGGCATCCGGATCCGTCCTCACCTGACTGTAAGTCAATGGGAGCGGATCCGTTTGGTATGACACACGAGCGATCCTGCAATCCAAATCTTTTGACATGTTAAAAAAATTATCATTTTCAGATGGCAAATCATGGTGTCTAATCACGATCTGCCGCCAGCAAACCACTATACAGCATGGGGACGAGTGATGGCATAGCGATCACTCCTTCCCATACTGAGGAGTAGATCGTTGCATGAAATAGCAGCGGTCTCCTCTGCTAGTGAGTAGGCGATTGTTGGGAGGGAATACTTCTCTCCCGACAATCATCTGCCATCTCCCACCTACAATGAGAGGGAGAGTTGTGGCTGGAGGACCCCGGAACATGGGGTCTGGTCACCACCAATCGCTGCTCCCCGCTGCTCCCATAAAAGTGAATGGGAGTGCACCGTGCATGCTCCCATTCATTTTTGTGGGGCCCCAAAGAAATGAATGGAGGGCGGCTGCGCATATGCAATGCGCTCTCTACTACTTTCCCCACTCTGTTCTCCATTCTCCTAACGATATGTCCCCATTGTCTATGATGCAAAACCCCTTTAAGGATCATGCATCAGCAGATTGGGTTCCTGGCAGCAAACACAGCCAGACACCCAGCAAACAGTCACAATCACTGTTTTCTCTTTGCATAAAAATATAATAGCAAACAACTTATCTCTTAATAATATAAAAATGAGTTTCTGTCTGTCTGTCTGTCTATTCTCTATGCGCGACCAAACTACTGGACCGATTTTCACCAAATTCGGCACACAGGTACATCAGGTGTCCGGGAAGGTTTTAGACCAGGTCTCATCTCTCTAGGACGTACCGTTCCCGAGATATTCCCAAAATATTATCTCCATTAGCCAACATTACAACTGGGAACTTTGGTTTTAAACTCCAACTGCCATTCTCTGCAAAGGCGAACACAGGGAGGGCAGGTTTCCATAACAACCAGGTAATTATCAGCAGCTGAGGATCTCATCCATTTCTATTCACTGACACTGTTAAAGGTATTCCGGTGACCATAAATATAACTTATGTTTTTTTCTATTACTACAGTTCAGTAGTAATAAAAGATGTTTTCCTCCACTGCTGTCTATTGCGTGGGCTCATAAATAAGCATGGTATTGACCTTTAATTCAGGCCACCCTAAAAGAAGTACTTAAAACCTCTGCCCCAGGTCTCACTAAGCCACCCCCCCAACTCTGTCAGGCCACACCCCCTTTCACTCCGCAGCCAACAGAGATTGAAAAAATAAAGGTAAAAATCAACTTCTGTCAGCTGCAGGGAGGGGTGGGAGGTTGACTTTCTTTCTGCAACAACACACACAAACATTAAATAAAATAGATTAAATACACCCATGCAAAGCGTCTTGCTAATCCACGCCCCCGACTCTGTCAGGTCACGCCCCCTCCCACTCTGCAGCCAATGGGAATTGAAAAAATTAAGGTAAAAATAAACTTCTGTTTGCTGCAGGGGTGGGAGGGTGAATTTCTCTCTGCAACGACACACAAAAATTTTAGATAAAATAGACTAATTATAGACTACAACCGTTCGAAGCCTTTTGCTAAGCCACGCCCCGTCTCTGTCAGGCCACGCCCCCTCTCACTCCGCAGCCATTCTGCAACGACACACAGAAACATTAAATGAAATAGATTAAATGCACCTATGCGAAGCGCTTTGCTAAGCTACGCCCCGATTCTGTAAGGCCACGCCCCCTCCCACTCCGCAGCCAACAGGGATTGAAAAAATAAAGGTAAAAATCAACTTCTGTCAGCTGCAGGGATGGGTGGGAGGTTGACTTTCTTTCTGCAACAACACACACAAACATTAAATGAAATAAATTAAATACACCCATGTGAAGCGTCTTGCTAATCCACGCCCCCGACTCTGTTAGGTCACGCCCCCTCCCACTCTGCAGCCAACGGGGATTGAAAAAATAAAGGTAAAAATAAACTTCTGTTTGCTGCAGGGGTGGGAGGGTGAACGACACACAAAAATTTTAGATAAAATAGACTAATTATAGACTACAACTGTTCGAATCGTGTTGCTAAGTCACGCCCCCAACTCTGTCAGACCACGCCCCCTCCCACTCTGCAGCCATTCTGCAACGACACACAGAACCATTAAATGAAATAGATTAAATCACCTATGCGAAGCGCTTTGCTAAGCCACACCCCCAACTCTGTCAGGTCATGCCCCCTCCCACTCCGCAGCCAACAGGGATTGAAAGAATGAAGGGAAAAATAAACTTCTGTCAGCTGCAGGGGTGGGAGGGTGAATTTCTCTCTGCAATGACACACAAAATTTTAGATGAAATAGACTAATTTCAGACTACAACCGTTCGAAGCATCTTGATAATCCACACCCCCAACTCTGCCAGGCCACGCCCCCTCCCACTCCGCAGGCAACAGGGATTGAAAAAAATTAGCTGCAGGGGTGGGAGGATGAATTTCTCTCTGCAACGACACACAAAAATCGTAGATGAAATTGACTAATTTTAGACTACGACCATTCAGTACTAATAAAAGATGTTTTTTTTCCACTGCTACCCATTGCGGGTCCCCATAAATTACCATGTCATCGACCTGTAATTCATGACACTCTGACCCCCACCCCAGATCTCGGGAAACCACGCTCCGACTCTGTCAGGCCACGCCCCCTCCCACTCCACAGCCAACGGGGATTGAAAAAATGAAGGTAAAAATCAACTTCTGTCAGCTGCAGGGGTGGGAGGGAAGTTGGATTTCTTTCTGCAACAACATACAGAAACATTAAATGAAATAGATTAAATATACCCGTGCAAAGCAATGGTTTCTTCCACTGTTACCCATGGCGTGTCCTCATAAATTACCATGGCATCGACCTGTAATTCTGCCCACCATCAAAAGAAGGACTTAAAACCCCGCCCCAGGTCTTGCAACGTCACACCCCCGACTCAGTCAGGCCATGAACCACTCCCGCTCCGCAGCCAATGGAGATTAAACAATTGAAGGTAAAAATCAACATCTGTCAGCTGCAGGGATGGGAGGGAGGATGACTTTCTCTCTGCAACGACACACAGAAACATTAAATGAAATAGATTAAATATACCCGCGCAAAGCAATGTTTTCTTCCACTGCTACCCATTGTGTTTCCTCAAATTACCATGGCATTAACCTATAATTCAGGCCACCCTGAAATGAAGGACTTAACCCCTCCCCTGTGTCCCATTAAACCACACCCCCTCCCACTCCGCAGCCAATAGGGATTAAAAAAATGAAGGTAAAAATCAATTTCTGTCAGCTGCATTGACTTTCTCTCTGCAACGACACACAGAAACATTAAATGAAATAGATGAAATATAACCAGGCGAAGCCGGGTCTTTCTGCTAGTAGTTGATAACTGTGGAATAACAGTTGTTTTTAGGTGGAAGTGAGACTCATAGTAGCCATGACTTTACAGCTTTTTTTAGGTGTACGCAGATATATTTTTTAAATGATTTAGAAATTTGCTAGTTACACAGTCCTCAATTAAGGCCCCGTTCAGACGGCCGTATTATTGCTGGTCCACATACATACGGGGGCCGCCCGGCGTGTGCTCCGCACGCTCAGAACACACGCCGGGCGGCCCCATTTAAAATGCCTATACTTGTCCGTGCGTGCGGACAAGTATAGGACATGCTTCATCGGAGCCGCGGCACGGAGCTAGCTCCGTGTGGCCACTCCCCGCTCCATAGAGGTGAATGGGGCCGCATCTATTCCGCAATATTGCGGTCGTGTGAATGGGGCCTAAGTCAAATTAAATTGTGTGAAAGTTCAGTGACTAGGGATGAGTGAACTTGTGTTGTCAAGTTCGGCGTACAAGGTTTGGGTTATGTAAGAATTCTGTTATGGATTCCACTACCACGGACCACAACTTATGTTCCGTGGTAACCAGGGTTGCCAACCTTCCTTTTAATTTTTTCTGGATAACTTAACAAAAAATTATGGACAACCTAAAATGTTTACGGACATACGCCCCACCCCCTTTTTAAAGACCACGCCCCCCATTCCACGCCCTCAAAATGACTTAAAAAGAATGCTCTTGAATCACAACTGTTACATCCCCACTACTCTAGTCCCCACTGCTGTTTGTGAATAAGAAGGGACTAGAGCTGCAGAGAATGACACTGGAGAAAGGGGTCAGTATAACATGCATCCAAAATGAATGCCACATTGCTAATCCAATCAATCTCCTCCCTAGCATGAGACATATTTGAGAAGACACTACCAGGCATACAGGAGAATACAGCACCACATGTACCTGTTACATCCAGTGACGTCTCCACTGATGTATCTGTTCTCTTTCCTCATCTTCTGTATTCAGCGCCATGATCAGTTTTTTAAGCCACGTCTTCTCTCTGCAGAGTTTACCACACAGACATCTAAGGATTCTCACCTTTCTATCATCCTCCCCCTTGTGCCCAAACATTGTCATCCTGCTGCTACCCCAATACCGTGCCTGCTGCGCTCCCCAATTCCTAATGTGCCCTAATACTATACTGCAGAAATAAGAGTGACAAACAGATAGTTACCTCATAAAAACAGTGCTCCCCAAAGTCCCACTGAGTGACCTCATTAGTAGAGATGAGCGAGTAGTGAAATATTCGAAAGTTCGTAAGCTGTACAGGAGCAGGCCGGGCCATTAAGGGGGCGCTCTGGCAGGGCCGGGAGTGAAGCGCCCTGTGCAACCGCACGGGTCGCACACCCCAAAGGCCGGCCCTGTATACAATACAGTACACTAATTTTTTTTACATGTTTTTACTTATCAAATATTTTGTTACTCACCCTGCCATATGTCGAGTAATGTAATCGACAGAAGTAATGTAATCGACAGACCCTTATTTCTGATATTTAAGGACTCTATACTGACGGGGAGTGTTCCACAGGATTGGCGCATAGCAAATGTGGTGCCAATATTCAAAAAGGGTCCAAAAACAGAGCCCGGAAACTATAGTCCGGTAAGTTTAACTTCTGTTGTGGGTAAACTGTTTGAAGGTTTTCTGAGAGATGCTATCTTGGAGTACCTCAATGAAAATAAGCAAATAACTCCATATCAGCATGGCTTCATGAGGGATCGTCATGTCAAATCAATTTAATCAGTTTCTATGAGGAGGTAAGTTCTAGACTTCACCGCGGCGACTCAATGGATGTCGTATATTTGGACTTCTCCAAAGCGTTTGACACGGTACCACATAAAAGGTTAGTATATAAAATGAGAATGCTTGGCCTGGGAGAAAATGTCTGTATGTGGGTAAGTAACTGGCTTAGTGATAGAAAACAGAGGGTGGTTATTAATGGTACATACTCAGATTGGGTCACTGTCACTAGTGGGGTACCACAGGGGTCTGTATTGGGTCCTATTCTCTTCAATATATTTATTAATGATCTTGTAGAAAGCTTGCACAGTAAAATATCAATTTTTGTAGATGACACTAAACTGTGTAAAGTAATTAACACAGAGGAGGACAGTGCACTGCTACAGCAGGATCTGGATAGACTGGAGGCTTGGGCAGAAAAGTGGCAGATGAGGTTTAACACTGACAAATGTAAGGTTATGCATATGGGAAGGAATAATGCAAGTCACCAGTACATACTAAATGGTAAAGCATTGGGTAACTCTGACATGGAAAAGGACCTAGGAATTTTAGTGAACAGCAAACTAAGCTGCAGAAACCAGCTGCTGCCAAGGCCAATAAGATAATGGGCTGCATCAAAAGAGGCATAGATGCCCATGATGAGAACATAATCCTGCCACTTTACAAATCACTAGTCAGACCACACATGGAGTACTGTGTACAGTTCTGGGCTCCTGTGAACAAGGCAGACATAGCAGAACTGGAGAGGGTTCAGAGGAGGGCAACTAAAGTAATAACTGGAATGGGTGGACTACAGTACCCAGAAAGATTATCAAAATTAGGGTTATTCACTTTAGAAAAAAGACGACTGAGGGGAGATCTAATAACTATGTATAAATATATCAGAGGTCAGTACAGAGATCTCTCCCATCATCTATTTATCCCCAGGACTGTGACTGTGACGAGGGGACATCCTCTGCGTCTGGAGGAAAGAAGGTTTGTACATAAACATAGAAGAGGATTCTTTACGGTAAGAGCAGTGAGACTATGGAACTCTCTGCCTGAGGAGGTGGTGATGGTAAGTTCACTAAGAGAGTTCAAGAAGGGCCTGGATGTATTTCTGGAGGGTAATAATATTACAGGTTATAGTTACTAGAGATGGGTCGTTGATCCGGGGAGTTATTCTGATTGCCTGACTGGAGTCGGGAAAGAATTTTTCCCCCTAAAGTGAGGAAAATTGGCTTCTACCTCACAGGGTTTTTTTTTTTTGCCTTCCCCTGGATCAACTTGTAGGAAAACAGGCTGAACTGGATGGACAGATGTCTTTTTTCGTCCTTACAAACTATGTTACTATGTTACTATGTATCTCTGCGTGGATCTCATTAAGTCGCTCTGGGCATTTGAATTTCAGATCGGACCATTTCCGCTGGATCTGGCCCGGGGTCCGCACGGTGTGGAAACGATGGCGCAGGCCTTGAATCACCTGCTGGATCACCTCCTTCTTATGCTGGGTTGGATGGCGGTGTGTGCCATCGTAATCCTCTCTGTCCATCAGCCGGATCAGGGCCTCTCGTCGTGCGGGCCTGTGTATTACGTAATCGCGTAGACAATAGTTCGCTGAGGATTTGTACGCTATTTGTACGCTCATGCGTACGTCTTCTAAGAAGTTGTGTGCATTTTTTAAACGATTGTTATTAGTGCGCGAATGTTCTCTAATAACACATAATAACGTATATTTTGTACACAAATACAACGAATCTATTCGTCGAATATACGAATCTTAGGAAAAGTTCGGTGAATAATTTTTTGAATGATTCGCTTGTCTCTACCAGCAGGTCACATGGTGTTCCATGAATCACGTGATGTGATTGCGCTGGAAGTGCCGACACTGTATCTGGTTGTACGGGGATCCTGAACTTGGAGCTCCAGCCTGGTTGCTATGGAAACTGGAACCACTGTACTGCTTGCTTATAGTCATGGCCGCCGGCATCCAGGATCTAACAATCAGTCTCCTGGCAATTCCTCTTACAATGTTTGTTTCTGTGATTATCATATATTATTTTAATATGTGAAACCAAAGGTAAAGGCTGTTCCTGTTTTACGAGAAAAACTCATCCCTGAGACCCATACAGATAGATTCATAGGATAATCATTGCTTACCAGTTTTTTTTCACTGGTTTTCGTCCAGTGACCATATTGACCAAATAATACTTGTCATTTTACTGTTCTCGTAATGAGACAGTTATTTCCAACATGATTTGTATATTGTCCTTCCTAAATGGAGTGTGACCCAAAGCACAAATGTTCCATTTTTTATTTTCTGTGTACCGTGACCAACTAATAACATTCTAATCATCTACTGCTGTTATTGAAATGAGTTACAGGATTTTACTTCCCAAATATCAGCTTTTATTAAAGGGCCTTATTAGAGATGAGCAAATCGATTTGTGTGAATCAAATCTGTTCATCGAACAGACTTCTAGAGCTGCTCAAGAGACTCTCCTCCTCCCCTTTGATTGATAGGGCAGAACATCTTACCCAATCCTATCAATCCCACACCTGCGCCGTTGCTTCAAGTAGCGGCGCAAGTGCAGAGACTCCACTGCTGCTACCGCATGCACGGCTACACTTCTTTAGTCCATATACATATACAGTTAGCTAGTTGCTTAAATCTGAGTTTGTCTTTTCAGACCAAAACATAATTTGAGGTTCTCCACAAAATGCCAAAGGAACCTACTGATATTGTGTAGTTTCATTACCAATTTCTTATGCTTTTCAAGACATTGCAGTCTGTCAGTAGGAATCATCATTGTTAACTCCATGTCCTGGTCATGTGTTGGCCAAACATGGCTCATTAAAAGACACAGCTCTGACAACTGCTCTATAGTCCCCTGACATTTTCATTACACGAAAAATAACCTTTATTTGCTCAAATGTCTTTAGCTCACTGTATTACCATGGCATACCCTAGCACAAAAAAAAACAGTTAAACATGAAACGGGGCCTGCTATATCTATAGCTTTTGTCATAAATGAACACCACCCACCAGATTCCTTTTAAGTGCAAAAAAACTGGCTTTGTGGTTATCACTTTAGCTAATTACTCAGATAAAATAAAGAATGTTTTCTTAATGGGAACAATCAAGAAAGAAAATCTTGTGATTTAGTTGAACAACAGAGATTTCGGACTTCCCTGCTGTTTCTGCATTTTGAGATGTTGTGTTAAAAGGTTAGCTGGGTGAACAACAGCTTTGATATGAAGGATCTGAGGGTAGTAACCGTACTGTTACTTTGATGTGAGACATAAACAAGGAAACTGCATGGTGACCTAGAAGCCTTAGGTTAACAGAGATGGGCTAGCCTAGCGCAAATGAGTAATGAGCCAAAATTATGTTTCCAACTCTGGGAATTGCTCATCGAAATGTGAAATAATATTATCTCTGCCAGCACACTAAGAAAAGAAACATTTTCTAGAGAAATTGTAGCACAAGCAGTTTGCATGCTGTTAAAGAGACAATGAAGTCTTAAAGGGGTTGTATGAGTTAAAGTTTTTAGCAAACTTTTGATATGTCATATGGGGGGGGGGGGGTGAGGGTTTGGCTGTGCAGCAGCAGAACATTTTCCAACCACGATGATATTAGTAGCCAAACTTTTAATCCTCACTAAATGGCTTGATACTTTACCCCTTTCCAGAGACCTGTGACTGGCAAAACTGCAACAAATCTGTCGCTTGGAGGAATTAGCGGGTTAGGAGAGTAACAATAGACAGCAGCATCTAAAGGTCTGGTAGCCATGGAGGGAGTTCACAGCCTGAAATACTTAGAATAGGTTATTATATTCACTGTAATGCTGTTATCCTATTTTTGAGCTTTTTCATTTGATTCATATATAACCTCTCCTTTAAGTTAGGAGATGTCTTATTAGTTTCTTGGCCTTTGATGTAGTGAGGTATGTTGTAGGATGTAGGAGTAACACCCTGGAGGGGCATTACTATTCTTTCACTCTGCAACTGTCTTTTATTACTATCATCAATATCATTCTTGTATTTATTTCCATGTCCTTCACAAGTGTGCATTAATTTTACTATCTTGAAACTGTTTTGTTCATGTAATATGCCTGGTTCATCAGCATGTGGTAGCGTATATGGCAGAGCTATCCTTCGATATAATGGAACTTACCATTCCATTCTCCCCCTTTTGGCCAGAAGTGTTCCAGTCCTGCTTCCTACCAGAAGAGGGAAGGTTGCAGTTCTAGTTAGTTCCAGTTTAGACTCCATAGTGGAGCTGAGAAGACCTGAAAGTAGATATAGGAACCAGAGGAAAGTGTTCTTTGGTTGCCAGAAGATATCGTAGCCAGAGGAAATTTTTCTTCGGCTGGAGCAGGAGCCACAAAAGGGAAATAGCCCATAGAGCCCCCTGACTCCTTGCTAATTTACTTACTGAGTGTCAAGAAGGGGACAACAGCCAAGGGCACCCCAATCCAGGGATACCAGAACTGACCGAAAGTCCAGTAACCAGAACCAAGTGGAGTTTACCACAGCAGAGAGAAAGAAAGCAGAGGTATCAAGTTTGCCTGCCTGATTATGCCAAAGCCTGCTGGAACCAAGAGAAAGCCTGAATATTGTTTGGATGCAAGTTTACCCAAGTAAAGCTGTTGAACTCTATCAAGGTCTGGACTTGATATTTATTCTCCAACTCCACCTCTACCATTACTATTCCCCTTTATTGCTTCAGACCCTAACCTTGGGGAGTGACGGCATCCAGGTAGGAGCACCGTGACACATAGAGAGTATTAAGAGTCCCACCACACCTCTCGGCATTCCTATAGACCTGGGACACAATCGGCCCTGGAGGCGGCACATTGAATATGGTGATTGCAATCTAATATGCAACATATCTGTCTGGATGAACTCCTCCATGGGATATGGTTTTCTGCCTGTTACATTGATTGGACCGTTTCTTCAGAATCATCAGCTATATAACTATTGGTCCTATGGCTCCAAGAATGGATGATAATGCCTATACGTATGTAATGCCTTTGGACTCTAATATCTATAATCAGTTGCTTTGACCTTCGTTTTGGCTCTATTGATATTATTTGTTCTTTTAAATAAATAAAAAGAGAATACATAAAAAAAGTTTGCAGAAATCTCATTGACCCTTAAAACAAAAGCTCAAGCAGCCCCTGTATATGGTCTAAAAGAATCAATACTGTGCGATAAAACTGAACAGTTACCGTACTTTCATTCTCCAGGTCAGTATAGTATATGTATAGTTTTTCTTGCGTTTTGATAGTGATAAAATAATTTTTCTTCGCCATATTTTGACCCCTATAACTTTTTTGTAATTATGTGTATGGAGCTGTATGGGAGCTCATTTTTTGTGCAGTGATCTGAACTTTTCATTGATTCCATTTGAGGGTATGTTTGACTTTTTGATCACTTTTTATTTATTTTTTTTTGTGGAAAATGAAGTGACCAAAAACAGCAAACTGGCTATTTTGACACTTTTTCCGTTTCACTGCACATGGCGATACTTATGATGTGTATTTTTTTATTTTTTTAGATCTTTTATTTTTATTTTGGGAAATGGGGGTGATTTGAATTGTTATGTTTATTTATTTTTTTTATTTTTAAAAACTTTTTTATTTACACTTTTTTATAGTTCCCATAGGGAAAGCAGCAGAAATGATGGCCGCCAACGATGTTGGAGACGTCATGGAGAGTGCTATGCATCAGCCATTGTTTGCCTTTAGTGGTGCTGGTGTTACAGTGTGGGCAGGTGAGCTTAGAGTGTCACAGAGTGTCATCAGCAGGTTGAAACAGATAAACAGAGATACAGATCTGCCCTACACTTTGTGAATTGTACGCTTTGTGACAAGCTGTCACTGTACAACTTGAATAACATCATTAATCCAGTCACTTTGCCTCTGCTTGAACAACACAGGCTCATCGAAGTCGCATCATTAGGGAGCGGCTGCTGGAGACTGGGGTTCCTCAAATTGAATGGCCTGTACTTTCTCCAGACCTGAATCCCATTGAAAACCTATGGGATCAGCTAAGTCGCCCTGTAGAGACCCATAACTCTGTACCCCAAAACCTCAATGATCTGAGGCCGCCCTTCAAGAAGAGTGGGATGCCATGCCTCAGAAGACAATAGGTTGACTTGTGAACAGCATGAGATGATGTTGTCAAGCTGTAATTGATGCTCAAGGCCACACGGCAAGTTTTTAAGACACTGACATTTTGTGTGGTGGTATATCCACCACTGTTGTTGGCTTTTGTTTCAATAAGTTGCTTGAGATGAGGAAACCACCATTATATACTTCAACTTAAAAACCCTACTTTCATGATATAATATCCATATAAATTTCACCCGAAAGCCAAATATCCCTAACTTTTTATGAGTAGTGTGTGTATATATATATATATATATATATATATATATATATATATATATATATATATATATATACAGCCAATCATACAGTGTAAACAGCAATCTGGTGCTGGCAAACAATGATTGTGCATGGGGATGAGCGATCTCATTAGTGATCACTCCTTCTCATATTGAGGAGGAGATCGCTGCAAGTAAATGTAGTGGTCTCCTTCACTAAATTGGCCAGTGTTAAAGGGACCCTTATACAGTGAATGTTATCAATCACTGAAAAGACCTCTCCCGTGTACAACTATCAGTGACTATCAGCTATCAATGTGTACACACATATACACCTTAATAAACATAATATACTTATCTTGTGAAGGCCTTTCATATTGTTGTACAGTTTATCTATTCTACCTAGAATAAGAGAATAATATAGTTACACAAAAATATAATAACAAATCCCCACCAATAACAAATATCCCTATTTATTTATTTCTAATTATTTCTATTTTTAATTTTAATTGTACAAATTTATCATTTCACTCAATTATTAACATTTTTTTGTTGGGCCTATGATCAAAAATATTTCCAATTGTGAATACTGTGTATTGTGTACATAAGCACTATTTTCCCCCCAAAGTAGGGGGGAAATGGCCATGCGTCTTATAAAGCGAATACTAGTGAGCGCGTCCATTATAGAAGCACTCACTAGTATACATTAGGTGCCGGGAGCGGGAAAGATACTTACCCTCCAGGGGCGTAGCCATAGGGGGTGCAGAGGTAGCAGTCGCTACCAGGCCCAGGAGCCTAGGGGGCTCAAAGACCCTTGGGCCACATAAGAAGACACCGGTATAATAGAAAGTGCATGCTGGTCAAGTTACACCTCTGACTGGAGGAAAGGAGTTTGGTCAAGAATTTAGCATGTTGGGGGGGGTAAAGTTTAAATTTTTGCCTCAGGCAACATGAAGGCTATGTGCTCCCCTGCCCCTGGCCACAAAGCACTGAAGGAAGGGGGGCCCAAGCTGAACTCTTGCACCAGGGCCCATGAGCCTTTAGCTACGCCCCTGTTACCCTTCCCGGTCTTCTTGCTGGGGCCGGCGCTCCCTTGTCTTCTCCTGCCAGCGCTGCACTGTCCTAACCCCGTACAGCGTCAGGACATAGTGCGCACACTATGACCTGACGCTGCACGCAATCAGGTGATAGTGCAGCCCAGGCTGGAAAAGACAGAGGAGCATGACTTGCAGGAGATAAAGAGGAGCCGCGGCGCAGGAAAGGTAAGCAGAGTTTGTTGTTTTAGTCTGATGGGGGTCTGAATGGGCTGATGGGGGTATAAAAAGGGCTGATCTGAGGTCTGATGGGGTCTGCAAAGGCTGATGGGGGTCTAAAAAGGGCTGATCTGAGGTCTGATGGGGGTCTGAAAGGGCTGATCTGAGGTCTGATGGGGGTCTGAAAGGGCTGATCTGAGGTCTGATGTGTGTATGAAAGTGCTGATGGGGGTCTGATGGGGGTCTGAAAGGGCTGATGGGGGTCTGAAAGGGCTGATCTGAGGTCTGATGTGTGTATGAAAGTGCTGATGGGGGTCTGATGTGGGTCTGAAAGGGCTAATGGGGGTCTGAAAGGGCTGATCTGAGGTCTGATGGGGTTCTGACATGAAGGGCTGATATGGGGTGTGATGTGATGTCCTGATACTTATGGGGGTCTGATATGAGGATCTGATGAAAAATATTTTTTTCTTATTTTCCTACTCTAAAATCTGGGTTGCGTCTTATCATCGGGTGTGTCTTATAAAGCGAAAAATATGTTATTATTTAATAATAACCAGTATCTAATTGTGGAACAATACTACATGAATCCACCTTGTTACAATGATAATGATAAAAATAGCCACAAAGTAAATAATATGTTCACAATGGAAAGAAATAACAACTCCAATATTCTAGAAGTAACACTCTTTACATAAAACTTTCCAACTTCTTCTCTTTATTTCCACCCCTTGAACCTCTGCACTAAAAAGTGCAATTTAAATGAGTTATTGCATATGTTTTATCTTTTTTTTTTAATCAGATATCAATATGCATAGAATTGCAAAACAGCGTTCCTGTCATTTTTCCGAAATAAACGTATACAATGTACATTACAATGCAAATAACCGCATATAAGTATTAACCGAGTTGTGATTATCCATTTTATTATTAAACCCCAGATATAACCTTAAACCCTATCCCATCACCCTCCTTTTCCCCCCCTTTCCCCCCCTCCCCCCTTCCTCGCATAGCACACCAATGTCACACCCAGGAGAATCAATCTCGCCTCCATGAGACTCAGCATATAAACCCCTGGACGCCCAACCTTATTCAGTATCCAGTATCTGTAAATATGATAGTTTGTGAAATATTATCCATGTATCCCACTGAGTCTTATACTTTTTAGGAGTCCCTCTCTTTATGTAGATCCCTCTCTCTAATTTTATGAGATGCTGCATTCTTTTTAGAAACACCTCGAAGGAGGGAGGATTGCTATCCAGCCATAATAACGCAACCAGTTTGCGGGCTTCATATAGAGACTTGGAAATAGCCAATTTGGCTGTCGCTCCCGTGGAGAGCGATTCCACATAACCCAGTACGCAGCTCAGTGGGTCTCTAAGGAGATTAACCTTATAAACAGTATTTATTCTGTCTATTATTGAGTCCCAAAATGTTTGTATCTTCGGACAAAGCCAAAATATATGCAACAAACCAGAAGGGGGAACAAGACAGCGAACGCTTTGTGCGTTGGGTCTCACCCCTATTTTATGTAGGAATTCTGGGGTACGATATACCCTATGCAATAAATACAATTGAGAGACCCTGTAAGCAGGGCTAAGTGTCATTTTCTGTGTCTGCCCCAGCAGCCAATTCCATATTTCTGGAGTTACAGCCCCCAGCTCCCTGTCCCAAATTTGCCTTACATGATCCAGATCTACCTCGCTCTTAGAGGTGAAGGTATTATAAAGTACGGAGATCAAGCCACATGTGAATTGGGCTCTTTTTATGATATCATATGCAATGTATTTTCCTGGGTTCACAGAAATTAGTTTGGACTGGGCCTGTATAGCATGTCTAACCTGCAAGTAAAAATAAAAGGTTTGTCTAGGGATATTAAATTCCTCCATAAGCTGAGAGAATGTTTTGAGTGCACCATCTTTATATATGTGCTCAAATAAAGTGATGCCCCTAGATCGCCAACTGGATAGAGCCTGCAGTTTGGCCAGTTCTGTCAGTCTATTGTTGGACCACAATGGGGTACATTCCAAAATACCCTGCACTTTCAATAACTGTTTGCCTCTATCCCATACCCGGTACATGAGATGAAACAGCGGAACACGGGAGCCCATACGCCGAAAGTCCTCCGAGTCCAGCATTTAAAAAAGGTTAGCTAGTTTGGTTTTGTACTGGATAATGTATAATCTAGAGTCCACCTCCGTCTCTCTATTACCGACAACAAAATGCTGCATCTGAGCCGCTAAGAAGTAGTACCACATATTAGGAACTGCTAGTCCACCCTTACTCACTAGAAGCTGAAGTTTTTCCAATTTAATTCTGGGGACTCCTGCCTTCCAGAGTAATTGTCTGAATAATCTATCTATCTTCAGGAATACATGGCCTGGTATCCAGTGGGGTGAATTGTGGACCATATACAACATCTGTGGCATCAAAATCATTTTTATTAGGTTGGCCCTGCCAACTAAAGATAGTTTCAGAGCGTTCCAGGCCCTAATCTTGCCCTGCCATTTATCTAGAAGGGGATGTATGTTTAATGAAATAAAGTCTTTGCTATCACCAGATATTTGTATCCCTAAGTATTTAAAAGTAGATATGCATTGTAACTCGCCAACCTTACCCCCTCTCTCCCTTGGCCAGTCATCAACAGGCATCAAAACTGACTTTCCCCAATTTATGCAAAGTCCTGAATAGTCCCCGAAGGTACAAATAATTTGCATCACATTCGTCAGAGAAGTAGAGGCACCTTCCAGGAACTATAGCATGTCGTCTGCATATAAAGCTATCCGTTCTTCCCTACAGCCAAACCTAAATCCCTCTATCCCCGTTGCTGTTCTAATTCGTGACGCCAGTGGCTCTAAAGCAATCGCGAAAAGCAACGGGGAAAGAGGGCACCCCTGGCGCGTGCCTCTGCCTAGTGTGAACATATCAGAAGTCGCTCCGTTTGCCTGAACACAAGCTTTTGGGGAAGCATATAATAGCTGCACCCACTTAATAAATGTAGAACCAAAGCCCATTTTACTCATCACGCCCCACAGGAATTGCCACTCTACGCTGTCGAACGCCTTAGCGGCATCCAATTACAGTATCACTCTCCCTCCTGTATTGTCAGAATCTATTTGTAAAAATAGCCTCCTGAGGTTAATGGCCGTGGACTTGTTGGGCATAAAACCTGTTTGGTCCGGGTGAATAAGGGACAAGATAACTTTGGCCAGCCGCATGGAGAGGACCTTTGCAAGTATTTTCACGTCCGTTGGGAGAAGTGAAATGGGCCTGTAAGAGTCCGGTTCAAGTGGGTCCTTGCCTGGTTTTGGTAAAACTATAATGACCGCATCTCTCATAGATGGTGGTAAGACTCCACCCTGCAGAGCGGCATTGAAAACCTCCAACATATGGGGGAGTAATGCTGTGCCATACAGTTTGTATATCTTGGTCGGCAAGCCATCCATCCCCGGGGCCTTTTCATTGGGCATGATTTTTATTGCATTTTCTAATTCCTCCAGTCGAATAGGTGAGTCTAATAGGGATTTGGAGTCTGCAGACAGTACCGGGAGAGATATATCTTCCAGATATTTATCTATCTCCGCCCTGGTGGCTGTAAGTTTAGAAGAATAGAGAGAAGAGTAATAAGATCTCAAGATCTCCAAGTTTTCTGACGGGTCGGTATGCACCACTCCGCTCGGGTCTTTCAATTGAGTTATATGCGCTGACCCCCTCTGGGATTGAATCATTCTAGCTAGTACGCGGCCTGCCCCAAAATGTTCTTGCTTAAGAAAGAATCGCTTGTTATCAGCCTGTGACAGCAGGTGTGTTTGTAATTCAGATTGTTTTTGCTTCCACACTGTCAGATTATGGGCAGAGGAGTCTGCCAGATATCTCTCTTCCAAAACCGCAACTTCCTTTTTTAGTTCAACTTCTAATTTTTTAGTTTTGGTTTTGATACGAGAGATCTCTTTAATCAATATGCCCCTTAAGTATGCTTTCATGGAATCCCAGACCATGGATGGGGCGGCCGACCCCACATTAATAGTAAAGTAATCTCTCAACATATAATCCACAAGGATTTTGGGCACTATCTTCAACCAGAACGGATTCACTCTCCAAAAGCGGCTACCCCCCACACCAGGCTCATTTATTCTCAAAGACAGCGAAAGTGGGGAATGATCAGACAATGTTCTTGGATGATATGCGGCATCCACTATGTATTGCAGCATATTTTCCAAACACAGTGCTAGATTAATCCTGGAGAGCCGTATGTATTGGATTGGCATTAATAACATTTATCGCCCGGGTGTCTCAGTCTCCAGACGTCTATCAAAGCGAGTTCACACAATAGATGGCCAAATGTGGTAGTAGTGCGAGCCATCTGATTATGTGTTCCCCTGAATTTATCCAAAGAAGCATCCACGAACATATTGAAATCCCCAATCAGGACACATGGAATAGGACTCAATTGTAGGGTATTAACAATAATAGTTCTCATAACTCCAGACGAGTATGGTGGGGGTACATAGAGAGCAATCAGAGCTAATTCCACTCCTCCAACTTCGCAATGGAGAACAACATACCTGCCCTCTGTGTCTATTATATCTCTATGACATTTAAATGGAATATCTTTGTGTATTAATATACTCACTCCCCTAGAATGCGTGGTATGCGTGGAATGATAGCTGAAACCGACCCATGCCTTTTGCAAGGATGTGGTGGAGGAAGGTATCAGGTGCGTCTCTTGTAATGCTGCTATAGCTGGCTGAAATTTTTTGAGCTGGTTGAAAAGCGCCCATCTTTTACTAGCATCACCCATACCACGTACATTCCAGGAGACAATTTTACAATCAACCCCCATCGTGCCATATAAGATATATAATCACCCGAGAACCCTTAGGTCCTTTTAGAGCAGACCATATAGTGGAATAAAGTGAGTGGTGTGCCATGCGAGGAGGACCCTCCCTATCCCAATCCTTTCCCAAAATAACAAACCCCCAGAACAACAATAGAATAACTACTTCCTTCATCCGGAAGGAAGCGGGGCAAAAAGCGACCTTTGCAGTGAGTAACAAAACACAATATGTATACTGCGCTCAACCAGCCGCCTCTAATGAAGCTTGCTTACTTAAAGAAAAGACATAACCGCTGCTAATTAACAGGTATGATCCCTTTGTAAAGAAATCCAGAATTTGGTAATATAAAACTAGCAAATAACTATGCCATCCGAATATGTGGGAAAATAAACCTGCTGAGTCCCGCCAGCAGCAACTGTAGTGTATCAACTCACGATACCAATGTGCTTAAGAGGAAGTCCCTGGATCAAGGGGTTAATCTCTCACGATATAATAGATACAGCGCCATCTCATGGTGTATCCGAGGAGCAGTCCCTTCTTTGAGAACGGAGTTGCAATTCAGACTCGTCAAGCCAGTCCAAGGCCTTGTGGTGTGTTGAAGAATGACACTTTTCCTAAAGCCGCCACACGGAGTCTCGCTGGGTACAACATAGAGTACGGGACTAGGAGGCTTCTCAATCGCTTCTTGATGTCAATAAATTGCGCCATTTTTTTCTGAACTTCCGCCGAATAGTCCGGAAAAAATGAGACTCTAGCGCCGTTTACTGTAATGTCCCCTTTTTCTCGTGCCAGTCGCAGAATGATATCCCGGTCTCTGTAATGTAGTAGTTTGATGAGAACCGGCCTAGGAGGACTGCCAGGTGGAAGTTGGCGCGTGAGGACCCTGTGGGCCCGTTCTACAGCAAACAATGGCGTCAGCTGGGAGGCGCCAAATTCGGACTTAAACCACTTTTCAAAATATATGGATGAGTTCTGATCCTCCATTTTCTCAGGGAACCCAACCACCCTTACATTGTTGCGCCGCAACCTGTTTTCTATGTCATCCATTTTGTCCTGTATGGCAGATATTTCTTTAGAATGTCTCCCAGAGGCACGCGCGAGGGGTGGAATCTTATCCTCCACTTCGCTAATGCGGCATTCAGCATCTTTCATGCGTTCACTAATTTTTTGTAGATCGTTTCTCAAGAAGGTTAAATCAGTTCTCACGCCACCCATCTGTGTAGACAGGTGTATCAGGGTGGTATTACACAGTTTGACCGCTCCAAACACATCAGCTATTGTAGGATTACTTTGCTGTGTCACATCACCTTCCTGTGTTAAGTGATCTACCAGTGCGGCCTCCCCAGCGCCTCCTTCCTCATCCGATGGCATGTTGAGCTCAGGCTGAGCAGGATTAAGGCCAGCGTCAGGTTCAGTGTCCTCACCCCATGAGGACTGTAAGGTATGTACAGAGTCCCGTACCTCAGGAGCGTGCAGAGCAAATTTTTCAAGCCTGGACGCTATATCCCTCTGCTTCTCTTCCTGTCGGCTGCGCGGCACAGCGCCATCTTGGATTGCTATATCCTCATTCTTCTGGCCGGTTTTTCGGCCCCTGGTCACGGTAGCAGGCGTCGTAACGCTACCGGATGGCTTCTCGGGCTTTCTGGGTTTCCCCGACATATTTCAGCACCGATACGGTCGGATTTATATAGTAGGGCAGGATAAATGTGCGGACAGGGGCGTAGCTAAAGGCTCATGGGCCCTGGTGCAACAGTTCAGCTTGGGCCCCCCCCCTCCCACCGGCGCTGGTGCACCTAGCTTTTCTGATGCCCAAGGCAAATATTGAAACAACCTCCCATGCCAAATTCTCAACCTAATCCCTTCCCTCCAGTCCTACTGTTAAAGGGGTTGTCCTCTTTTTACTACTGATGACCTATCCTCACGATAGGTCATCAATATCAGATCGTCTGGGGTCCTCCGGCACCCTGACGATCAGCTATTTGAAGAGAGAGCAGAGCTCATATGAGAGCTGCTTTCTCTGCTCTGTTCACCTGCTCGCCATAGCATTTGCAGTGAAGAGCAGTTAACAAAGCAGAGAAAGCAGCGCTCGTACAAAAAAAAAGACAACCCCTTCAAAGACAGACTTGGAAAACATTTCATACAGCACTACAGAGCATACAGGGTCATACAGCGCCACATATGTACCTCTTACATCCAGTGACTTCTCTTCTCTGATGTAGACGTTCTCTTTCCTCCTCTTCTCCTGTCAGACCAGACCGCCATGGTGACTTCTTTCAGCCGTGCCTCGTCTCTGAAGAGTTCAACAAACAGACATCTTACTTTCCTACTTTTCCAGCATCCTCTCACCTTTTCAACATCTCACCCTGCCCGCCCCCAATATTATACTGCAGAAACAGCCCCCCTGAAGATACTGGCACCACACAGAAAAACAGTACCCCCCTTACCTTTCAGATCAGATCCCCATATCAAACCCCAGATGAGACCCCCCATCTCCAGACCCTCATTAGACCTCCAAACTCCCATATCTAACCCTTGGTAGACCTCCCAAGCCCCAATCAGACCCTCAGACCCCCTATCAGATCCTCATTAGACCTCCAGACACTCAATCAGCCCCCCATTAGACCTCCAGATCCCCTATCAGACCCTCATTAGACCTCCAGACCCCCTATCAGACCTCCAGACCCCCAATCAGACCCTCATTAGGCCTCCAGACCCCCAATCAGACCCTCATTAGACCTCCAGACCCCCATTAGACCTCCAATCAGACCCCTCTAGACCCCCAGTCAGACCCTTCAGACCCCTAATCAGACCTCCTTCAGACCTCTAAGTAGATCCCCAATCAGACCCCCACCTTCTGGCCCCATATCATACTCTTGTGGCCCCCATATAGGACTCTCTTTCTGGCCCCATGTCAGAACCCCTTTTCTGGCCCCCATTTTAGACTCCCCTTTTTGGTCCCCATTCAGTCCCACCATTTCAGATCCCCCCATTCTGTCCCACCATTTCAGATCCCCCCATTCTGTCACCACCATTTCAGATCCCCCCATTCTGTCACCACCATTTCAGATCCCCCATTCTGTCACCACCATTTCAGATCCCCCCATTCTGTCACCACCATTTCAGATCCCCCCATTCTGTCCCACCATTTCAGATCCCCCATTCTGTCCCCACCTTTTCAGATTCCCCATTCTGTCCCCACCTTTTCAGATCCCCCATTCTGTCCCCACCTTTTCAGATTCCCCATTCTGTCCCCACCTTTTCAGATCCCCCCATTCTGTCACCACCATTTCAGATCCCCCCATTCTGTCACCACCATTTCAGATCCCCCCATTCTGTCACCACCATTTCAGATCCCCCCATTCTGTCACCACCATTTCAGAACCCCCCATTCTGTCACCACCATTTCAGATTCCCCATTCTGTCCCCACCTTTTCAGATCCCCCATTCTGTCCCCACCTTTTCAGATTCCCCATTCTGTCCCCACCTTTTCAGATCCCCCCCATTCTGTCACCACCATTTCAGATCCCCCCATTCTGTCACCACCATTTCAGATCCCCCATTCTGTCACCACCATTTCAGATCCCCCCATTCTGTCACCACCATTTCAGATCCCCCCATTCTGTCACCACCATTTCAGATCCCCCCATTCTGTCCCACCATTTCAGATCCCCCATTCTGTCCCCACCTTTTCAGATTCCCCATTCTGTCCCCACCTTTTCAGATCCCCCATTCTGTCCCCACATTTTCAGATTCCCCCATTCTGCCCCCACCTTTTCAGATCCCCCATTCTGCCCCCACTTCAGACCTCAGATCAGACAAAAAAAAACAAAAAACTTACCTCCGGTCCTGGCTGTGTACCCGCTCTCTTCTCTTCCAGGGGCTCGCGCTGAAGTCACCTGACCTCCTGCAGCGTGAGGTTAGAGGGCGCTCTGAACGTCCTGACGCTGCAGGCAGTCAGGACGCAGCAGCGCCGGCCTCAGGAAGAGCAAGCAGGAGGAGGGGTAAGTACTGTACAGCGCTACCAGCGCTTCACTCCCCCTCCTCCTGCAGGCTAGTGAGCGCTTCCATTATGGAAGCGCTCGCTAGTATTCCCTTTATAAGATGCATTGCATCTTATAAAGGGAAAAGTTTAGCACCAGTGGCATGGGGGGCCCCTGGGCCCCCCTGGCTTAGGGGCCCGGTCGCAGTTGCGACCGCTGCGACCCCTATAGTTACGCCACTGTGTGCGGATCTTGCAGCGGAGCTCTCAGGAGCGCGTCCTCTCACTCCAACATCCGGCCATGCCCCCAGAAGAGGTTTTTATATGTTTTATCTTTTACCTGATAAAGAAGGCCATGCGGCCTTCGAAACTCGTTGTTTTAAGAAATCACAATAAACTTAAAATAAACAGTACAGCCAAGGTCTCCATTTCCTGTGTGCAGCATTGAGAGAGTCCTGCTTCTTCTCTTCTTATGTCTCATGTATACACACTTACCCAGAGAATGCTATCAATCACTGATAACACCTCCCCCATGTACAACTATCAGTGACTGATGGGTATCTATGTATACACACTTCTACAGAGAATGCTATCAATCACTGATAACACCTCCCATATGTACAGCTATGAGTGACTGACAGCTATCTCATGTATACACACTTACCCAGAGAATGCTATCAATCACTGATAACACCTCCCTCATGTACAAATATCAGTGACTGACAGCTATCTATGTATACATACTTACACAGACAATACTATCAATCACGGATAACACCTCCCTCATGTACAGCTATCAGGGACTGACAGCTATCTCTGTATACACACTTACACAGACAATACTATCAATCACTGATAACACCTCCCATGTGTACAACTATCAGTGACTGATGGGTATCTATGTATACACACTTCTACAGAGAATGCTATCAATCACTAATAACACCTCCCTCATGTACAACTATCAGTGACTGACAGCTACCTATGTATACACACTTACACAGAGAATGCTATCAATCACTGATAAGACCACCCCTGTGGACAATTATCAGTGACTGTCAGCTATTTATGTATACACAATACAGGGAACGCTATCAATCACTGAAAAGACTACTCCCGTGTTTAACTGAAGTCAGAAAATGCAGAAATTTAATTGCCTTCAAAACTCGTTGTTTTAAGAAATCACAATAAACTGCAGTCAGAAAATGCAGAGATTTAATTGTATAAATAGCAAGATTTACTGAATCTTTTCCCACAAAACTATTGTATAGCAAACTATTTATGTGGTTTACCAATAACACCAAAAGTCGTGTTAAATCTATTTTTTACAGAATCTCAGAATTCACGGTATTACATTTTGGTGGCAGTGGTGGGATTTGGGCAAAAAATATGCTTATTGTTTATAAGATGATACAAGAGTTGGTTTGATTCCAGTCACACAGGATGGGAACCCAGGGTATACAAAGATACGGGAGGGGTGACAGCCAATAGCTGTAGGTGTGAGTGGAGTTATAGACAAGAGGCAATATAAATCTGTAGAGATCATTAAGAAAGTTGGGTAGTCTGCAGGAATTCGAGTAGTGAAAGTCTGCAGATTATAGATATCAGGGTTCATCCTTTCGGGAAAGAAAAATCAGGAAAACGCATCTGTGTATTAACATTTAGAAAGGAACTGTTTAAGCTTTTAGTGCCCTATGACTTGCATTAAAGAAATATGGGGAACAAAGGGAAATAATTGAGAAAACATAAGAAATCTCTGCTTTGTTTGGTTTACTGTGTGAATCACAGAAAGGCTGTATCAGCTGTTTGGCAGAGCCGGGACTGACAACCTCAGCAGTGCCCAGGTGCTGCCCAAATTAACAACATGAGGTGTAGTGAAACACAGCTTTTGGTGGCCTGTCTGTCACCCAACAAGAAAATACTTTAACTACCAGTCTGATGTGCTGAACAAGGCCTTGCTGCTCACACTAGAGAAAACGGCACCAGAGACTGAGCATTTAAAGGGGTTGTGCAGCGATTGATATTGAAGACCTATCCTCAGGATAGGTCTCCACTATCCAACCTCTGTTGATCAGCTGTTTGAAGAGGAGGCTGCTTCCTGGTCATTATACTATACTCCATCTCCTGTGGAGTGGTGGCATAGTGTAATTACAAGTACTCACTCCATTCAAGTGAATGGAGCGAGTACTTGTCATTACACTGCATTCCAAGACGAAGTGCAGTCTAATTAACAGGAAGTTGTGCCGCGCTCCCTTCAAACTGCTGATGTTGAAGTGTCGGACCCCGCAGATCAGATATTATAAATTACTGCAGAACCCCTTTAAGAAGATCAGAGGGCAAAGAAAATCCGTGCAAAAGAAATGTTTTAGTTCAACATACATAGGGGGAGATTTATTAAAACTGGTGTAAAGAAAAACTTGCTTAGTTGCCCATAGCAACCAGATTCCACCTTTCATTTTCCAAAGGAGCACTGAAAAATAAAAGGTGGAATTTTTTGTTTATTCAGTTTTTTTTTCCCTTTCAGAAGCCCAGTGGTACCAAAGTGGTTTCCTTCTATACAATTAGGGGCAGTATTCTTTAGTGAATACTGAATAGGTTTGATGTATTTATGTAGAATAGGTTTCTTATTCTGTAGATACCTAAATGGAATTTGCTTTGAAACTAGGGCATACCACAGTAAAATAACCCTTGCATTTATGTACATACAGTATATTTATTTATTATTTTTTATTTTGAGACGGGTTGAAATTAAAGTGGGAAAACCAGGAGTGGAATATAGCAAAGTATTTAAGTGGTTCTTTCCCCTTTAATTTCTTGTAATGTAGTTGGCTAATGGTAACTGGTGGTACCTAGCCGCATTCCTGAAGTCCAAAGTATTTCTATATGTATACTGCACAGTGAAGACCTTTAAGACGGACCAGGAGCCTAGAAAACATCTAGCTATGTAAGAAAGAACTTAAAGGAAATCTGTCAGCTCTGAAACACCCTCCAAACTAGAGTAAGTGGTGTATAGTGTAAGTGACGGTGAGTCCGGTTATGTAATTTCTATCTTCATACTCGCTTCCATTCTTATGTTGTGCTCCCACAAACCTACAGTAAAATGCACTCACTGGACTCCAGTGCTCACTCACATAATGGAGAGGACTCAAAAAAGAGCCCTGTCAATGCATTTTACTGCTGGTTTGTGGGAGCATAGCGTTGGAATGGAAGTGAGTATGAAGATAAAACTTACATAATCGGATGCAGCATCACTTACACTATACATCGCTTACTCTAGTTCAGGGGGTGTTTCGGAGATGACAGGTTTCCTTTAACTCCATTGAGGACATTATCAGGGTAAGGTGACATGTTGGGAGCTTGTCAGCGTAGAGCTTGCTCATTTGTTCACAGCTTTGGTGACTGTTACTTACTTTATTCTGTATGTTATTTTTTGTATATATAATGTTTATCATTAGTGATGAGCGAATCGAATCGGCAATATTCGTGATTAGCACGAATATTGCCCGCTTCGGCTCGTGATACCGAGGCAGCGCGGACTCGTGAATATCCGTGAGTCACTGCCCGTTTGAAATGCCCGCTTTTTTCAGCCAATCAGCATGAAAGGGAAGGCTGTGGGAACGCCTGCTGTGATGTACCAGCCCCTATACCTCCCCAGCAGTGATTGGCTGGCAGTAACATGTGACCTTACTTTACATAAGGTAGGGACCTGCAGCACCAGCCTCATTGTGCTTTTGGAAGGAGAAGAGAGAGACAGTGTTAGCTAGTGTAGTGTGTGCAGCAAGGAGTTAGGAGTTAGGTTAGGAAGCCCCAACAGTCTTTTTAAAGACTATTTATTCTCTGAAGAACAGTATACAGTATATGTTGTACGCCTGTATTCTGTGCAGAGCTGTGCCTGGTACACCTTGTCCATCCACATAGCTCAAACTATACATCTCTAAACAGATATATTCCTGTGCATGACTGTGCTGAGAGAAGGGAATATTACATCAGCCATCTATATACCTCACAGTCTATAGATTCCGTATTGATCTGTAGATTCCAGTCTGATATACAAATACTGCGTGCTATTTCTTGATAGATCTGAAGATAATTTTACCTAGATATCAATATATCTATATTGGCCAGTGCATTTTAGTGCTCTCTGTAATGCACAGTGCTGCGACAAGGGAATATATTTCATCAGCCTTCTATATACCTCACAGTCTATAGATTCCGTATTGATCTGTAGATTCCAGTGTGATATACAAATACTGCGTGCTATTTCTTGATAGATCTGAAGATAATTTTACCTAGATATCAATATATCTATATTGGTCAGTGCATTTTAGTGCTCTCTGTAATGCACAGTGCTGCGACAAGGGAATATATTTCATCAGCCTTCTATATACCTCACAGTCTATAGATTCCGTATTGATCTGTAGATTCCAGTGTGATATACAAATACTGCGTGCTATTTCTTGATAGATCTGAAGATAATTTTACCTAGATATCAATATATCTATATTGGCCAGTGCATTTTCGTGCTCTCTGTAGTACCCGGTGCTGCGACTAGGGAATATATCACATCAGCCTTCTATATATCTCACAGTCTATAGATTCCATATTGATCTGTAGATTCCAGTGTGATATACAAATACTGCGTGCTGTTTATTGATAGATCTGAAGATAATTTTACCTAGATATCAATATATCTATATTGGCCAGAGCATTTTAGTGCTCTCTGTAGTACACGGTGCTGCAACTAGGGAATATATTTCATCAGCTTTCTATATACCTCACAGTCTATAGATTCCGTATTGATCTGTAGATTCCAGTGTGATATACAAATACTGCGTGCTATTTCTTGATAGATCTGAAGATAATTTTACCTAGATATCAATATATCTATATTGGCCAGTGCATTTTAGTGCTCTCTGTAGTACACGGTGCTGCGACAAGGGAATATATTTCATCAGCTTTCTATATACCTCACAGTCTATAGATTCCGTATTGATCTGTAGATTCCAGTGTGATATACAAATACTGCGTGCTATTTCTTGATAGATCTGAAGATAATTTTACCTAGATATCAATATATCTATATTGGCCAGTGCATTTTAGTGCTCTCTGTAGTACACGGTGCTGCGACTAGGGAATATATTACATCAGCCTTCTATATACCTCACAGTCTATAGATTCCGTATTGATCTGTAGATTCCAGTGTGATATACAAATACTGCGTGCTATTTCTTGATAGATCTGAAGATAATTTTACCTAGATATCAATATATCTATATTGGCCAGTGCATTTTAGTGCTCTCTGTAGTACACGGTGCTGCGACTAGGGAATATATTACATCAGCCTTCTATATACCTCGCAGTCTATAGATTCCGTATTGATCTGTAGATTCCAGTGTGATATACAAATACTGCGTGCTATTTCTTGATAGATCTGAAGATAATTTTACCTAGATATCAATATATCTATATTGGCCAGTGCATTTTAGTGCTCTCTGTAGTACACGGTGCTGCGACAAGGGAATATATTTCATCAGCTTTCTATATACCTCACAGTCTATAGATTCCGTATTGATCTGTAGATTCCAGTGTGATATACAAATACTGCGTGCTATTTCTTGATAGATCTGAAGATAATTTTACCTAGATATCAATATATCTATATTGGCCAGTGCATTTTAGTGCTCTCTGTAGTAAACGGTGCTGCGACAAGGGAATATATTTCATCAGCCTTCTATATACCTCACAGTCTATAGATTCCGTATTGAATCTTTACAATTATAATAATATAATACTGCTACTGTGCACATGGAGAACCCCAGGGTCAGGGGTAGAGGGGGAAGAGCTGGGAGAGGTGGTCGTGGAGGGAGAGGTGGGAATCGTGGTGGTGCTTTGGTCAGCGGTGATTACTGTGGTGTGCATGGTGACACAGTGCCGGCTGCTGTGGGTACAGTGGAAAAACGTAAGGTCAGGGTGCCTGGTCAACTCCAGAAGTTGGTAGGGCAGCGTCCTACAACTCTGACAGACCCCAAACAACAACAACAGGAGGTGGTTCAGTGGATTGCAGAGAGCACGTCCAGCCACGTTTCGTCTGCCCCCTCATCCAGCCAGTCGACTTCTCTGAGCCAGGGTGTCTGTCCTCCAACTCGCCCTCCTTCTCCCCAGCCAGAACCCTCTAGGGGTATGTCCCACAGACAAAATTTATCCAAGGAACTCTCCAGCCACCACTTCCCTGATGTGCCAGTGGACGAGCTGCTATGCCCTGATTCTCAGGACCTTTTGCTGTCTCCGGGTTATGAGAGTGGGGAGTTAGCAGTGGCGTCTGAGGAGCTGGTGGAAGATGACGACGAGACACTGTTGTCGGAGGTAGTTGTCAGGGACTTCACTGTGGAGTCTGAGGAAGACCTGGGGGATGATGAGGCGACAGATCCTACTTGGGTGGATGAAGCAACTGGAGGCAGTGGTTCAGACTGTGAGACGACATCAGCACCACAACCTGTTGAGAGAGCCAGAGGGCTGCGACGAGGGAGAAGCCAGGGCCGAGTCACTACTTCCCCAAGTGCTCCTAGAGGTCACGCTCCAGCCCGTACTATGCGCCACTCCTTAGTTTGGGAGTACTTTAAGGATGATGAGGCCGATACTCGTTTGGCGGTGTGCAAGCTGTGCCACACGTCAATGAGCAGGGGTTCAAAACGCAACAACCTGACCACTAGTAGCCTGCGCAAACATTTGGAGAGAAAACACCCCACCGAATGGTTTGCACTTTTGTCAGCTGGTGACGTTGACACAGTTAGTCCAGCAACTGTGTCTCGTCCAAGCCAGGACGTTGCAGCCTCCAGCCCCGAAAGGACCCCTCCAGCTCCATCTCCCTCCCTCTCCTCCACTCATGTGTCCCAGTGCGGCATTCAACTGTCTCTACCGCAGACATTTGAACGCAAGCGCAAGTACGCAGCCACCCACCCCCATGCGCAAGCTCTAAATGTGCACATCGCCAAGCTGATTAGTTTGGAAATGTTGCCGTACAAGCTTGTGGAGACAGAATCCTTCCGCAACCTTATGGAGGCGGCAGCCCCCCGTTACTCTGTCCCCAGCCGACACTATTTTGCCCGATGTGCCGTCCCCACCCTGCACCGGCATGTGTCTGAGAACATCGCCCACGCTCTCAAAAACGTGGTTTGTGGTAAAGTCCACATGACCACAGATACGTGGACGAGTACCGGTGGCCAGGGACATTACATCTCCCTCACGGCACATTGGGTCAATCTGGTGGAGGCTGGGTCAGAGACCGATTGTGGGGCTGCACATGTGCTACCCACACCACGAATTGCGGGACATAGTTCCGTCTGTGTGGCTCCGGCACATTATGCCTCCACCTCCTCCTCCACCTCCTCCTCTTTCAAAGTGGCAGTGATGCCCCAATCGTCAAGTCTCATTTCCTCAATGGCCAGCAGTTTCAGCACTGTGGTAGGGAAGTGGCAGCAGGCAGTCCTGAAACTGCTGAGCCTGGGGGATAAGAGGCACACGGCTGAAGAGCTCTTACAGGGCATCAGGGAGCAGACCAATGTGTGGCTGGAGCCGCTGAACCTTCAGCCAGGAATGGTGGTCTGCGATAATGGGCGTAACCTGGTGGCGGCTCTGCATCTTGGTGGGCTGACTCACGTGCCATGCATGGCCCACGTGCTCAACTTGGTGGTCCAGCGGTTCCTCAAGACCTACCCCCAGTTGAGTGAGTTGCTCACCAAGGTGCAGCGTATATGCGCCTATTTTCGCAAGTCCACCACCGATGCCGCGACCCTCAGGACTGTGCAAGGGCGGCTACAACTCCCTGTACACCGGTTGCTGTGTGACGTTCCCACGCGTTGGAATTCGACGTTACACATGCTAGCCAGGTTGTACCAACAACGCAGGGCAGTTGTAGACTGCCAGCTGATCCCCCGAGGTGGTAGTCAGGCCAGTCAGCTTCCTCATGTCTATGCTGAGGAGTGGACATGGATGGCTGGCATCTGCCAGGTCTTAGGTCCCTTTGAGAAGGCAACAGAGATGGTCAGTGGTGATGCACACATCATCAGTGTCACCATCCCTCTGTTGTGCCTCATCCAGAACTCCTTGAGGAACCTAAGATCTGAGGATTCAGCAGTGTCACAGGAGGTGGGGGAAGACAGTGACATTGAGAGCACCCTGTTGTCAGTTTCTCAGAGCAAAACTGAGGAGGAGGCTGAGGAGGAGGAAGAAACTCTTGGGCACCATGCATCAGGGGGTGATTCCATGCTACCTGTTGAGCGGGTATGGGCTGAGGAGGATGAATTGGGGTCGGAGGAAGGGGGGGGAGGAGGAGATGGAGAGTCTGCTAAGTGAGGAGGCTGAAGGCTTGCGTGTTGGCAAAGTAGGGCACATGGCAGACTTTATGCTTGGCTGTCTTTGTCGTGATCCCCGGGTCAAGAGGATACTGTCCACCAATGACTATTGGGTGTACACCCTCCTTGACCCACACTACAAGGACAACTTTGCCCAACTTATACCCGTGGAGGAAAGGAGCACCCGAGTCACTTTCTACCACAAGGCCCTGGTTCAGAAACTGCTACAGGCCTTTCCAGACCAGTCGAGCAACAGGGGGCGGACTGCAGTGGCTGAAGTTGGAGAGGAGAGGAGGGGGAAAGTCAGTGTAGGCACCAAGGGCAGGGGTAGACTATTCCATGCTTTTGCCAAGTTTCTTAAACCCCAGCAAGACAGTACGACACAGCCACAGGGCAGGCAGAGCAGGGCGGAACAGTACCGCAAGATGGTGAGGAAGTATGTCGCTGACCAGACCAACGCCCTGACCGATAACTCCACGCCATATAATTACTGGCTGGCCAAGCTGGACAGGTGGCCAGAACTTGCGCAGTACGCTCTTGAGGTGCTTGCCTGCCCTGCTGCAAGTGTACTGTCTGAAAGAGTTTTTAGTGCCGCCGGGGGTATCATTACGGACAAACGGACGCGCCTGTCCACCGACAATGCCGACATCCTCATGTTCATCAAGATGAACAGGTCATGGATATCCCCCCAGTTCTCATCCCCACCTCAGGCTACCTCCTAAATTGCTTGCTTTCCTCCTCCTCCTCTTCATCTGAGTTGCATATGCAACAATTTTTCAGGAAAGTCGTCCGGCTTCCTACTAACAATTTTTCAGGAAAGTCATCCGTCTTTCTACTAACAATTTTTCAGGAAAGTCATCCGGCTTTCTAAAAACAATTTTTCAGGAGTCATGCGGCTTTGTAACCAAATTTTTTATGAAAGGCCATGGGGTTCTATACACACAGTGCTGACGGAAGCCCATCAGCCTTTCTAAACACAATGCCCACTGCCTCTCCCAAGCGGTTGTGGTGCTGATGTTGCCTCACACTTAAAGAGGACCTTTCATGCGTCCTCACACTGCTAACTAACTAGCAGTTTTTACAGGGCATGGGCCGGGGAGTTGGGGGCACTTACAATTTTTTCGGGGCGCAGCTCCGTTGGCCCGCTGTGCCCCTGTGAAGATCCGGCAAGCGCTATGCAAATTGCATAGCATCGGTACAGGGAGGAGGAGACGCCAGGGATTCTCAATGGGCGTCTCCTTCTCCCTGGCTGTAGCGCTGTCCAATCACAGTGGGGAGCATCACAGTCAGGGAGGAAACCCTATCATGGCGGCTCTCCGGCCCCTCATTAAGCCCAGGATCGTCAAGAAGCGGACGAAGAAGTTCATCCGCCACCAATCAGACCGTTATGTAAAGATTAAGCGTAACTGACGTAAACCCAGAGGTATTGACAACAGAGCCCGCAGGAGGTTCAAGGGGCAGATCCTGATGCCCAACATTGGGTACGGTAGCAACAAGAAGACCAAACACATGCTGCCCACAGGGTTCCGCAAATTCCTGGTCCACAATGTCAAGGAGCTCGAGGTTCTGTTGATGAGCAACAAGTCCTTTTGTGCAGAAATCGCCCACAACCTCACCTCAAAGAACCGAAAGACCATTGTGGAGAGAGCGGCACAGCTCGCCATCAAAGTGACGAGCCCCAACGCCAGACTGCGCAGCGAAGAGAACAAATAAATATCTCTGTGGTTATTTGTGCTAAATAAAAGTTAAATAAACACACAAAAAAAATTGATCTGTTCCTGATCCACCCAAGTTGAATCTGTCCCATCATGAGAAAGTCCCCCCAAGGAGTCCCCACTGTAACTTGCTTCACTTTCAACTACCTCACCCCCCGACACCTGTGTCTCGCCATTGTCCACCACCTCCTCAGACAACACTGGTAAATCCCCACTGTCAGCACACTGAGACTGCAAAAGGTCTTGCGAATTGGGGCAGAGAATGTTCTGGGGTAGCACATCAGAGAAGGGGTGACTATGGGGTTCCAGGGAGTACGTGACCACATGCAATCTCCATCCAAAAAGTCATACTGAGGCTCACCACCATGCTTTACACTGCAATCTTATTGAAAGACAGACAATCAGGGGTTCACCGCCAGGTTGTCAGGCAGCATTTTTAAGTGGGTCACCATTACCGTGTCCCTGAAAATTGCCTTGGGGTCATCACCAGACTATTGGCCAGATTTAGAAAAAATGGTGCAATTAGGGAGCCTTAGAGGCATCCCTACATGCTGCCCCTGGTGTTTCCTATCCATTTCCAAGGTGTTTCCATCTTTTTCTGAGGTTTTCACATGTTGGGGCAAACTTGACTGTGCAGAACCTTTGGCCCCTGCAAAAATATTCGGGTCTCCCATAGACTTTAATGGGATTCGTCATTCGGCTCGAACCCACGAATCCCGCAGAAAATTCGGGCCGAATTCCGAATCCCCGAATATTTTAGGATTCGATCAACTCTATTTATCATATTTTAATAAACTCTTTACGCACCTAAATCATGTTAAAAAGGTTTTCTGAGATTTTATTACTGATTATCTATCCTCTCAATAGGACATCAGTATCTGATCAGTAGGGGTCCAACACCCAAGGATCAGCTATTTGATAAGGCACTGGTGCTCCAAGCACAGCACCATACTTTGTATAGCGGCTGTGCTTGGTATTGCAGCTCAGCCTCATTCACGTCTATGTGGCTGATGAACATTTCGTCACTGGCCCAGTAAAAGCTGAGAGAAGGCTGACAGGAGTGCTGGTGCCTTCTCAAACAGCTGATCGGCGGGGCTCCTGGGTGTTGGGCCAACACCGAACAAATACTGATGACCTATCCAGGGGATAGGTCATCAGTATTAAAGTCTCGGAAAACAAGTTTAATTCTATTTTTCCAGAATCTCAGAATTCACAGTATTACAACTATATATCAATCAGCACAGCTCCCCTTGTTTTATAACATGGATCCTGCAGATTGCAGTGCATTTTATGGTGACAGGTTCTCTTTAATAATGTAAACCAAGATTCTTTGCGTTTGTGGCAGATTGGGCTAATTAATTGTGTCTTTTCCTTCTTCTTGATTTGATAGTTTTTTTTCTTTGCGAATGGCACAGCTTCAAATTATTATAATTGAAATAAATATCTCAGCATGTTTTACAGTGGCAGAAGAAGAGAATGAAATTCCTGAAATGCATTTGTAGGAAATATTTCTTCATCTACACCGTAGCAACCATGAACAGTTCATATTCTGAAAGCAAAGGCATTTGTGGGCACATTCATATGTTGCAACAGTTTTATGGTGTAGCAGGATCCCTGCTGGCAAGTGGTAATAGCTTGGTGTCCTACATAGTATCCATGAATATTGTTAATCCAGCACCACTGAACTAGATGATTGTGTAAGACCTTTAAGCTTCCATAACCCACAACCACAGTGTCACACATGAATGACAATTCTAGTGCTGTTTTTATGCCGTTTTTTTTTTTATTGCTATTTAAATATTAAGCATATCAGTTGTTTTGGAATTGATATTGAATTACATAGTTACAACGGTTGAAAAAAAAACATAAGTCCATCAAGTTCAACCAAGGAATAGGTGGGGAAGTGAATCCCAAAAGGAAATGAGACTCAGATTTCTACATGTCTTCATAACCATTAGGGCCCGTTCACACAACTGTGTGAACGGGTCCACACCTATTCTACAAAATTGCGGAATAGGTGCGAGCCCGTTCACTTCTATGGCTCGATTGCGATCTTGCCGAGCAGAGGCTCCGTGCCTCCACAAGAAAATATAGAACATGTCCTATACTTGTCCGTAAGAGCGGACAAGTATAAGCATTTTCAATGGGGCGCCCGGCCGTGTGTTCCGCAAATTGCGGAACACACGCTGGGCAGCACCTGTAGTATTGCGGGTCCACTAAGACCGTCCAATACTAAGACCGTCTGAATGCGGCCTTAATGTCGTTTACTTTTAAGAATTCATCTAAACCCTTTTTAAAACTGTCCACTGTTCCTGCTGTGACCACGTCCTGAGGAAGTCTATTCCACAGATTCACAGTTCTTACAGTAGTAAAATTCTTCTTTTATAACCTACATACAGTAAAACTGGATACAATATTTCAAACCTACTGCCTAACCTACCTCACCAGGTGTCCAAAGTGCCAGATCTGCCCTTCATTAAAACTCCATTAAATTACATAAAAAAATACCAATCGGATTTCATTTCACTCGGGTCACAGAGATACTGATCCAGCCCTGTGCTTATTTTAACCCCTTAAGGACCCAGCCATTTTTCACCTTAAGGACCAGGCCATTTTTAGCAAATCTGACATGTCTCACTTTATGTGGTGATAAGTTTAAAATGCTTTTACTAATCCAGGCCATTCTGATCACATATTGTACTTCATGACACACTCATCACATATTGTACTTCATGACAGTGGTAAATTTGATTCAAAATATTTCATTTTTATTTATAAAAAAATACCAAATTTACAAAAAATTTAGAAAAATTTGCAAAGTTCCAAATTAAAATTTCTCTACTTTTAAAATACATAGTAATACCTCCAAAAATAGTTATTACTTTACATTCCCCATATGTCTACTTCAGGTTTGGATCATTTTGAAAATGACATTTTATTTTTTCGGGACGTTAGAAGGATTAGAAGTTTAGAACCAAATCTTGAAATTTTTCACAAAATTTCCAAAACCCACTTTTTAAGGACCAGTTGAGGTCTGAAGTCACTTTGTGAGGCTTACATAATAGAAACCACCCAAAAATGACCCCATTTTAGAAACTACACTCCTCAAGGTATTCAAAACTGATTTTACAAACTTTGTTAACCCTTTAGGTGCTGCACAAGAATTAAAGGAAAATGTAGATGAAATTTCTAAATTTCACTTTTTTGGCAGATTTTCCGTACAAATCAATTTTTCCATTAACAAAGCAGGGGTTAACGGCCAAACAAAACTCAATATTTATTACCCTGATTCTGTAGTTTACAGAAACGCCCCATTTGTGAACGTAAACTGCTGTACGGGCACACGGCAGGGCACAGAATGAAAGGAACACCATATGGTTTTTGGAGGGCAGATTTCACTGGAAAAATTTGTTGTCATTTGAAGACCCCTAGAGTAGAAACTCCAAAAAAGTGACCCCATTTTGGAAACTACGGGATAAGTTGGCAGTTTTGTTTGTACTATTTTAGGGTACATACGATTTTTGGTTGCTCTATATTACACTTTTTGTGAGGCAAGGTAACAAAAATAGATGTTTTGGCATTGTTTTTATTTTTTGTTATTTACAACATTCATCTGACAGGTTAGATCATGTGATATTTTTATAGAGCAGGTCGTTACAGACGCGCCAATATCTGATATGTATGCTTTTTTTTTATTTATTTAAGATTTACACAATAATAGTTTTGAAACAAAAAATATCATGTTTTAGTGTCTCCATAGTCTGAGAGCTGTAGTTTTTTTTTTATTTTTTGGGAGACTGTCTCAGTAAGGGGCTCATTTTTTGTGGGATGAGGTGACGATTAGATTGGTACTATGGGGCATACACCTTTTTGATCACTTGGTGTTGCACTTTTAGTCATGTAAGGTGACAAAAAAATGTCTTTTTTGACACTGTTTTTATTTATTTAAGTTTTACACAATAATACCATTTTTGAAACAAAAAAATCTTTTAGTGTCTCCATAGTCTGAGAGCTATAGTTTTTTTTATTTTTTGGGCGATGAGTAGGGGCTCAGGTAGGGGCTAATTTTTTGCGGGATGAGTTGATGGTTTGATTGGTATTATATTTGGGTACATATGATTTTTTTATCGCTTGGTAATTCGTTTTTTGTGATGAAAGGTGACAAAAAATTTTTTTTTAGCACAGTTTTTATTTTTATTTTTTTACGGTGTTGACCGGGCGGGGTGGATTATGTGATATTTTTATAGAGCAGGTTGTTACGAACGCGGCAATACCTAATATGTATATTCTTTATTTTTTTTTCTATTTTTTACAATTTTATATGTCTCTTTTTATAGGAACGGGGCTTTTTTTTTGTTGAAACTTTATTTTTTTTTTATTGTTAAAAAACTTTTTTTTCACTTTTTTTTAAACTTTTGACTTATGTCCCACTATGGGACTTCAACATTTCAGGGTCTGATCCCTGTTTCAATACAGCAGAATACATCTGTATCGTGCTGTATTGAACTGTCAGCGTCTTATACTGTAAGACGCTGACAGTTGCCTAGGAGACCCAGCGCTGTGGCTGGATCTCCTGGGCTTCCGTAGCTGGCAGTCCCAATGCCTATGCAAGGCATCAGGGCTGCCATAGCAACCATCGGGCCCCCCCCACCGCCGCACGGGGACCCGATGGGATTGTTCAAGCTGCCGCAAGCCTCCTGTATGCAGCGGTCAGCGTGACCGCTGCATACAGGGGGTTAATCCGACGGCATCAGAAACCCGGCTGTCAGTATCAGCCGGGCCCCTGCTGTGGATCACGGCAGCACGTGCCACACTGCCGTTTAACCCTAGGACGAGAATGCTCATCCAAAGGCGTTAAGTACCGTCCAGTAAGGACGAGCATTTTTGTCCTAGGTCGGCAATGTGTTAAAGCAGTACATTTGTGGTGTATGACAGCTATCCTGTTGTGTTTGTTTTTTTTTATTTTGTGTATTACCTATTGCAGACCCATGATGTAAATATATTTATACCTTATTAACCAGTCCATTATAGAAAGGCAGGACTCATAGCAAAGATCAAACTATTGTAAAGTGTTGCAGAATATGTTGATGCTATATAAATAAAAATTATTATGTAATTACTATTATTGCCTCATTATGTTGTGTGGTTTCATCACCAAGGATGGAAAGGCCTGGTGTATGTTTCTCTATACACACCCTTTCCATGAGCCTTTGGAGAATTTTCCAGTCCTTGTTTGCCAACAATACAGTTAGTCTGGGGGTGGTGGTGGGGGGAATCAATAGCAAAGGGGATAGGACCAACCAAGCAGCTATGATATGTATACCCTTGGCACCAACTAAAAAAAAACATGACACTTGTATTATTCTTCAGTGTGTCTAAAACATAATCCAATCCAAATAATTGATAATCCCTGAGGTCTCGTAATTTCTAATGACAACCATTTCCAGTATTACAGTAAATGTTTATGGTTCTACGTATTTGTAATCCTGCGCAAGTTATTAGCACTTGTTTGTTGTTGCTTTAATTTACAAAGATTGTTCCCACAATAGACTATGTTTAGCCGATTACACTGGATTAGGATTTACCGAGAATATTTGGATCACTTATTTCTATTAAATTTACGGGTGTTATTACAATGGTAAAATTTTCTGTATTCCAGACCACATCAGTTTAGATTGCTGAAGGGAGCACTGCTAGAATTATAGTTAGCGTTTCATTTACCAATGGCTTCAACTTTCTTCCCACAATTCTCTTATCATGGGGGCATTATAGACCAGCAAGTTTATTGGTTTTATTTTTCAAACCCTATTTGTATGGATTTATTTTGTCATGCCCTATTTTGTCTGTCGTCCCCTGACTGTCTGACTGTCGTCCCCTGATGAACACGACGGGGGGAAATGCGTTGGGACATTATAGGGTATACTAGGGTGAAATAAAGGGTAGGTTACAGAGCAGGTACACCAACCATCAGGGTGTTTCCTTGTCATTAGGGGTAGTGAGGGTCTCCTTAGTACCCCTCCTGGCAGGACCCCTGCTGACGCAGACCCCTGTCACTCCATTGGCTTATTATCTTCTTGTTTGTGAGGGCCCATTGTGTTATCTCCATATTTTGATGGTTTTAATCTATAAATATTAAAGGTTAAGTTTTAGAGTGTCATGCCTTTTGTGCCTAAAGAAAATGTATCATTCCCCTATGCTGTGTTCTTGGCTTTAAAAAAGCTGGTTCAAAAATAGGGGAGAGGTGGGGGTAGAATGTGAGCAGGGCCATATGCCCCAGTACATTTATAATCATTTACTCCAGAAACTGGTGTAAATGACGACTGAAATCTATGGCATTTATAAGCTGGAGCAGATTTCAGTCTGGTACTCGGACTGCCAGAGGAGGCATTTAAATGGCGAGGACTGTGCCTTGTCATAAATTAAATGCCTCCTCTGGTGGTGCAGCCTCTATCAAATAGTAAATATTTCCCCTTTGTATCACCACACAGTAGTAATGTCCACACTGTGCCCCATCACAGTAGTTAACCCACATTATGTACCACCTTCACAGTAATTATGCTCACTTACGCTTCCTTCACAGCAGTTGTACCGACATGTGCCCCCTTCATATAAGTAATGGCCAAATATGCCCCCTTCACAGTAGTGCCCACATTGTGCCCCCTCATAATAGTTAAGTTATGTCATGTGCCCCTTCACAGTATGTATGCATATATGTGCCCCCTCCCAGTAGCCATGCCATGTGTCCCCTTCTCAGTAGTAATTCCCATATGTGCCCTCTCACAGTACATATGCCCATATGTGCAGCCTCACAGTAAATTCCATGTGCCCGCTTCACAGTAGTAATGCTCATATGTGCTCCCTCACATTACAGATGCCCATCACAGTAATTATGCTATGTGCCCCCTTCACAGTAATTATGCTATGTGCCCCCTTCACAGTAGTTATTCTGACATTGTGCTCCTTTTTCTAATGCCAACCTCACCCCCCTTGTTAATAAAAAATAAATAAAAATATATATATTCATCTAGTTTCTCCAATGATCAAAGCACATACTGCACTCCCCAGCAGTCACAATGCAGTCACACACACGTCGAGCTGCTGGGCTGTGTAGGAAGAGAGTGCAGGCAGGATTCAGTCTCTGTGCTCCTCTTACACAGCTCAGCAGCGCAATATATGTATGACCGCATTGTGTCTGCTAGGGAGCGCCAGCAGCTGGTGATGATAGCTCCCCACTTCACCATTGCAATCAATGTCTCTATGTCCTATGCACACAGAGAAAACTGAGAGTGGAACATACCTTGGCCCTCTCGGAATCTGAGACTGTCCAGTCGGATCTGGGACAGTTGGGAGATATGCTTTTTTTAATTAGAAAACTGCCTCTAAAATTATCTTTTAGCATTGAGTTGCTATGAAAAACTAATCTTCACTGTTCAGCACAGCACAGGGCTGAATAGTGAAGATGCTCCTTGCTTACTTATGGTAAACCTTACTGCCTCTCTCATATATAGCTAAAACTGGCCATTTATTATACATACAGTATACTGCCCCATCTGGCTAACATCGGTACAGCGCTGACAGTGTACTTGCAATCTTTAGTACAAGAATGAATAAGTAGCTAATAGCTAGCTAGCTAACTAGCCATCGGGAGATGCAAGAGATCACTGCCCTGTCTCCTGTATTTCCCGGAAAATTGTTAGTTATTCAGCATGCCTGGGATACTGATCGCTGACAGTGTATAGATCTCAACCAGACAGGGCAGTATACATTTTATATATGGACAGCTTTAGCTAAATATGAGAGAGGCAGTGAGGTTCAGCAGCAGTGAGCGAGGAGTGTCTACACTGTTCTGTACTGTGCTGTGAAGATGGAGGAGGAAAAACTTCATAGGACGTTTTGTACTGAAAAATACAAAATCAACAAATAAACTATACTGCAAAAAAAAAATCTGAATCACTTGCCCTACACATTCATACATCTTAATATTACCAAGAAAATAACTAAGAAACCCAGAGACAGAAGACCATACTGTGAGCCAATCCCTTGAAGGGGTTATCTGAAACTATAAACTTCCCCCCCATATGCCGGGCTCCTCACACGGAATATACTAACTCCACTCCCTGTGTCGCTCCTGGTCCCCGGACCTCCGCTGCTGGTTCTCCCCATGCGCGGATGAAAACATCTGGTTGGGGGGCGGGGTATTTTGAGGAGGGATGGGAAGCAGCAAATGGCAGGTGGGGACGAGCCTCCCTAGCATCACACTTGTCTGTGCCAGTCTTAATATCCCCTGTGCTACCGGAGGATGCACCTAATTTATGACGAGGCATGCCTCTTCTAATATTTGGCACATTTGTTGGCAGTCTGTGTGCCTAAACAGAAAACTACGGCAGCTCTGAGCTGCTGTAGGTTTCTGGCTTCATTTGCGCCATTAAAACTGTTTTGTTTGCAGGATACTGCAATGCAGAGGTTGGTAGCAAGCTGTATGAAACAACTAAAACTATGCTTCCCTTTCCCTTATAAAACTGTAAACTCCACTCAACTACATCTCCAATTGTCTCCCTATACTGTCCCTAGTAACTTGTTTGTGTCTGTAACTGTTTTTTGGCAGACAGAGCCACAACACATCCTATCACATCCACAAATGAGAACAGAATGGTGTCTGGCTCATTCTCAGCACTCTATGACCTGGCTGAAAACTACCCCCTTAATGGCTGATCAGACTAATTGTGAGCTAATCAGTGCAAGTCCGCACCACTTCCTCCCAGTGTCATTTGATCCATCATCTTCTGCCTCCCTCCTGTTTTCCCTACCAATTTTTACAGTATAATGGCGCTAGACTCCGTTTTTGCTTAATTTGTCTGAAACAAATCACCAAAAATTCATTTGGCAGACTAATTTTTGTGAAATTCGTAATTAATCTGATTAGCTTAGAATCACTTTGCTCATCTCTAATTAGCTGCTCTATCTTTTTTGCTGTGAGCTATTTGTTCCTTCATAAAAATGTCTTTTATAGACAAGTTTGTAGAGGGTAATAGTATTCTGCTTTGCACAATTTCATGTGTTGTCAGGCAACAGTTTTGTACCTTCTTATTGAAATTGACATGGAGTAGTACTAAAGAGGAGGAGGAAATGAAACTTGTGCTAAAATATAACAGCAAACAAAAAGTAATTACCAGGCAACACAATAATGTTGAGTTTTGTCACCAAGGCACTAAACAATCAGACCAACTGCACTTGAAAACCTCAACAATATTTTTCTATATATTAAAGGGTTTCTGTCATCAGATTTTAGCATTGCAAACTGAGTGTCATTTGCAATGTGCAAATGACACCTGATGACAGATCTGTTATTGTTATAGTTTTCTGTAGCATAGTTTTTGAGAAAATAGCGTTTTTAAAATATGTAAATGAGCTTCTCTAGGTGCAGGGGGAGTTAACCCTGCACCTAGTAGCGGTGTAATTCCTCCTCTTACCCCTCTTCCGTTCCGGTGATTCACAGGGCCAGGCAGCTAGCTCTTTCGGCTGCCGGCCCTGTCTGAGTGCGAAATCCCGCGCCTGCGCATTGCGATCACCAATGCGGGCGCATTGAAGAAGCCGTGATCCGGGCGGCCGGCGGCTCTCAACGCGCATGCGCGGATTGTGGATCGCAATGCGCAGGTGCGGGATTTTGCACTTGGACAGGGCCGGGAGCCGAAAGAGCTGGCTGCCTGGCCCTGTCAATCACCGCAATGGAGAAGAGGTAAGAGGAGGAATTACGCCGCTACTAGGTGCAGGGTTAACGCCCCCTGCACCTAGGGAAGCTCATTTACGTATTTTAAAAATGCTATTTTCTCAAAAACTACGCTACAGAAAACTATAACATTTGTCATCAGGTGTCAAATGACACTCGGTTTGCAATGCTAAAATCTGATGACAGAAACCCTTTAATGACAAGAAGACTGAGAGATCTGAGCAAAACATTTAGGATTCTGGCCGCTGCCATATGTTCAGGTTTTTTTATGCACTAATCATAGAAAGTGCTCTAAACTTTATGGGCTGAGGAAATAATTATATGCTTGTTAACTGTTCTAATATAAAACATTGCCACCAGATATATGGTAGCTATCCTATAAGTCAATGTCCTACCTCTTAATAGGCCTTGAGACATGACTTGGGTAATAATTAAGCCAGCATCTCATCTGCAGACAGCTGTTATGGGGTGATTGACCCGGCTTATTTTTGCTCAGTCCACCAAGACATGAATGCTTAGCATAAACAGATACTTTTCACAGGAGTGCATTTCTTGCAATACTCAGAAGATAGTTGGGTAATGATTAGAGATGAGCGAGTAGTGAAATATTCGAAAGTTCGAAATTCGATTCGAATAGACCGCGAAATTCGACTATTCGACCGAATATCGAATCCCATTAAAGTCTATGGGAAAAAAATGCTCGCCACTTGGAAATCTCAATTCGACCACTTGGAGGTCACCAAGTCCACCCTGAAACCTCAGAAAAGGATGCCAACACTGCTGGAATGCAACTAGGACAGCAGGGGAAGCATGTCTGGGTGCATATAACGCGCCCAAGTCGCACTATTACGCCACTATCACAGCCTCTCAACAATACACTCCAAAGACAATGTAACCTCTCTGTAAAGTGAGACCATACAAGGAAACCTTCTTTCCTCTACATTGCCATGGACCCCAAGCCAAACTAGACAAAAAAGAAGATAAAATTCTGCACCCCTTAAAATCACGTTGCCTATGACAACCACAGATGGCATAGGCAAAGGGGAAAGCAAATAGACCCCACCCCTAATTGTCATTGTGTGTGTGTGTGAGATGTGGTCAGACATGTCTTCTTTAAAATGTAAAAACAACTCAAACACATGCAGAAGCCTTAAAATGCCCAAATTGTTGGCGCTTGAGATGTCAGTGACCCGACCTGGCCCAGTGTCATGTCTAGCAGGTAAAGCAGTGGGGATGTTGAGGGATGCGTAGGACCGCAAAAGGCAGGAAGAGGCCGTGGGCTGGCCAGAGGCTCATGGAGAAGGCAGGCTAGAGCCCGCAGGGCCGCATCTCTTCCCTATAACAGGCCCCCACACAAAGCTCTCCCATCGAGGGCTCTTAGGTCCTTGTTGTGAAAATATTTTAATGAGTGCGCAAAGTTAGCTTGAGGTGAGCCCTCGAAAAAATTATATGGAGGCCCAAGAGGTGAGACCTCTTAAAAATTGTATTAAGGCCAAGAGGTGAGCCATAATAAAAATTGTTTGTAGGCCCAAGAGGTGAGACGTCTTAAAAATTGTGTGGAGGCTAAAGAGGTGAGACCTCTTAAAAATTATGTGGAGGCCCAAGAGGTGAGACCTCTTAAAAATTATGTGGAGGCCCAAGAGGTGAGACCTCTTAAAAATTATGTGGAGGCCCAAGAGGTGAGACCTCTTAAAAATTATGTGGAGGCCCAAGAGGTGAGACCTCTTAAAAATTATGTGGAGGCCCAAGAGGTGATACCTCTTAAAAATTATGTGGCGGCCCAAGAGGTGAGACCTCTTAAAAATTATGTGGAGGCCCAAGAGGTGAGAGCTCTTAAAAATTATGTGGAGGCCCAAGAGGTGAGACCTCTTAAAAATTATGTGGAGGCCCAAGAGGTGAGACCTCTTAAAAATTATGTGGAGGCCCAAGAGGTGAGACCTCTTAAAAATTATGTGGAGGCCCAAGAGGTGAGACCTCTTAAAAATTATGTGGAGGCCCAAGAGGTGAGACCTCTTAAAAATTATGTGGAGGCCCAAGAGGTGAGACCTCTTAAAAATTTTGTGGAGGCCCAAGAGGTGAGACCTCGATAAAATTATGTGGAGGCCCAAGAGGTGAGACCTCTTAAAAATTTTGTGGAGGCCCAAGAGGTGAGACCTCTTAAAAATTATGTGGAGGCCCAAGAGGTGAGAGCTCTTAAAAATTATGTGGAGGCCCAAGAGGTGAGAGTTCTTAAAAATTATGTGGAGGCCCAAGAGGTGAGACCTCTTAAAAATTATGTGGAGGCCCAAGAGGTGAGACCTCTTAAAAATTTGTGGAGGCCCAAGAGGTGAGACCTCTTAAAAATTATGTGGAGGCCCAAGAGGTGAGACCTCTTAAAAATTATGTGGAGGCCCAAGAGGTGAGACCTCGATAAAATTATGTGGAGGCCCAAGAGGTGAGACCTCGATAAAATTATGTGGAGGCCCAAGAGGTGAGACCTCTTAAAAATTATGTGGAGGCCCAAGAGGTGAGACCTCGATAAAATTATGTGGAGGCCCAAGAGGTGAGACCTCGATAAAATTATGTGGAGGCCCAAGAGGTGAGACCTCGTAAAAATTATGTGGAGGCCCAAGAGGTGAGACCTCTTAAAAATTATGTGGAGGCCCAAGAGGTGAGAGCTCTTAAAAATTATGTGGAGGCCCAAGAGGTGAGACCTCTTAAAAATTATGTGGAGGCCCAAGAGGTGAGACCTCTTAAAAATTATGTGGCGGCCCAAGAGGTGAGACCTCTTAAAAATTTTGTGGAGGCCCAAGAGGTGAGCCATAAATATATAATTTTTTTTATTTACGGAGCAATTCTACGGCGGTTAAGGAGGAGGAGGTGGAGGAGGAAATGGCACTTCATACAGATGGCACTTCACTTTTGGCTGCTTTCCACTGTTGGAGAAGCAAAGTCCGGGTCAATCCACTTGCTGTTCATTTTGATTAGCGTCAGCCTGTCGGCACTGTCGGTTGACAGGCGGCTGCGCTTATCGGTTATAATGCCCCCGGCTGCGCTGAACACCCTTTCGGATAGCACGCTGGCGGCAGGGCAGGCAAGCACCTCCAAGGCGTACAGGGACAGTTCCAGCCACGTGTCCAACTTGGAGACCCAGTAAGTGTAGGACGCCGAGGGATCGGGGAGGACAGGGTTACGGTCTGCCAGGTACTCCCGCAACATCCGCCGATACTTGTCCCTCCTGCTGATAGCGGGCCCCGCAGTGATGGAAGTTGCACGAGGGGGTGCCATGAACGTGTCCCACACCTTGGAGAGTGTTCCCCTGGTGGCTGTGGGCCTGATCGATGTTGAGGGACTCTGGGAGACCCTCTCCTCTCTGCCGCCAGCGATGGTGGGTGGGAAAATCTCCATCATGTTCTGCACGAGTTCCCTCTGGTATTCCAGCAATCGATTCGTCCTCTCCTCTACCGGAATAAAAGAGGAGACGTTATCTTTATACCGGGGGTCCAGGATTGCGAAGACCCAGTACAGTTTGTTCTCCACTATCCGGACAACACGTGTGTCCCGGGAAAAGCAGCCCAGCATGAAGTCAGCCATGTGTGCCAGACTCTGAATAGGCATGACGTCACTGCCCCCACCAGAAGGATCACTTGCCATTTCCTCCTCTTCCTCTTCCGCCTCCTCTCCGCCCCATCCGCGCTGAACCAATGGGACGCACACAGCCTGACTGCTACCCTCGCCGCCAGCATCCTCCTCCTCTTCCACAGCCACCTCCACGTCGTCCTCCTCCTCCTCATCCTCCTCCTCCTCCTGCAACTGCCACCGAGAAGCAGACAAAAGTGTGGTCTGACTGTGTAGCTCCGTTGCGTCTCCTCCTACCCCCGTCTCCTCTGCGTGCAATGCGTTCTCCCTTATTGCGATGAGCGATTCTTTAAGGACGCATAGGAGCGGGATGGTTACGCTCACTATAGCGTCCTCGCTGCTGACCTTCTTGGTGGACTCCTCAAAGATACGCAGTACATCGCATATGTCTGCCATCCATGGCCACTCGTGGTTGGCAAACTGAGGGAGCTGAGTTGGAGGCACGCGTGGATTCATAATCTGGTACTCCATCAATGCTCTCTGCTGCTCACACACCCTGGCCAACATGGAATAGGTGGAATTCCAGCGAGTCGGCAGGTCGCACAACAGCCGATGTTCAGGCAAATGGAGGCGTTGCTGGAGTTTTTTTAAGCTAGCAGCAGCTACAGTTGACTTCCGAAAGTGAGCGCACAAGCGCCGCACTTTCACCAGTAGCTCTGCCAGGTTGGGGTAAGTCTTTAGAAATTTTTGGACTACCAGATTAAAAACGTGGGCCAGGCATGGTACGTGATTGAGTTCGGCAAGCTCCAGAGCCGCCACCAGGTTACGGCCGTTATCGCACACGACCATGCCTGGTCCTAGCTGCAGCGGCGACAGCCACATCTCCGTCTGCTGCAATATGGCGTCCCTCACCTCTGGGGCGCTGTGCTTCCTGTCGCCCAAGCTGATGAGCTTAAGCACCGCCTGCTGACGTCTCCCCGCGCCAGTGCTGCAACGCTTCCAGCTAGCGGCTGAGGGCGATGTTAAGGCAGAGGAGGAGGAGGAGGAGAGGAGGGGGGTTTATCAGAACCCGTGCTGGCAATCTTGGGCGGGGGTGGTAGGTAGGCCGTCTCTGTTTGCGACCCCGTCCCCGCTTCCACTACATTCACCCAGTGTGCCGTCAAAGAGATGTATCGTCCCTGGCCGCAAGCGCTTGTCCACGAGTCGGTGGTCAAGTGGACCTTTGCGCTGACTGCGTACCTCAGGGCCCGCCTGATGTTACGCGACACGTGCTGGTGCAGGGCGGGGACGGCACTCCGGGAAAAGTAGTGGCGGCTGGGGACGGAATAGCGAGGTGCGGCAGCCGCCATCAGGTCGCGGAAGGCCTGCGTCTCCACAAGCCTAAACGGCAACATCTCCAGGGCCAGCAGTTTGGAGATGTGGCAGTTTAAGGCTTGGGCTTGGGGGTGACTCGAGGCGTACTTCCGCCTGCGGTCGAACGCCTGCGAGATGGACAGTTGTTGGGACGAGGAGTGTGAAGGTGCAGGCGAAGAGGCGGGGGAAGGGGAGGCTGAAGGAGAAGGCCCCAAAGTAGCCGAGGCAGAGGCAGATGTGGAGGTGTCCTGGCTGGAGGTCTGGACCGCAGTGGCAGCACACAACAAAGGGAAGAGGCAGTGGCAGCAAGACCGGGCGCAGGTTGTATTGCGTTTGCTCTCTCCCACTCAGCCCAGTGCTTGACTTCCAAGTGACGCCGCATGCCTGAGGTGGTCAGATTGCTCTTCTCAGAGCCCCTACTCAGTTTTGAGTGGCAGAGTGTGCAAACCGCGCTCAGTTTGTCATCCGCACAAACATTAAAAAATCTCCACACCACAGAAGTACGAGGCCTCGATGGGGGAGCTTCGCGCGACTGCCCGCTGCCGGGAACAGCTTCGGCCCTGCTGGCTGTGGCCTCACTTCTCTGTCTGGACTGTCCTCTGCCTGTGGACATCCCTCTGCCTGTGGACATCCCTCTGCCTTGGACATCCTCTGCCTGGACATCCCTCTGCCTCTGGACATCCCTCTGCCTCTTGCTGCCTTTTTCGGTGCTGCGCAGACCACCACCTCTCCACTGCTTTCCCCGCTGGACATCACCCCTGGCCAAGTGGGGTCGGTCATTTCGTCATCCACCACCTCCTCTTCCACTTCCTCACTCTGCTCCTCCTCCTGCCCACTGGACATTCCAACAGCCTCCCTTGATGGCAACTGCGTCTCATCATCATCATCGCTCATGATAACAGATGCTGGTTCAGGGTCCACATCAGCAGGAGATGGCGAATACTCAAGTGGTTGGGCATCACTACAAACAAATTCCTCTGCTAGCTCCTGGGATTCTTCCGGCACATCTGAAAAAGGACCCGAAAAGAGCTCCTGGGAGGGGTCAATGGTGGGATGACTCTGTTGGCCAGGTGTGGAGGAAGGAGGGTCAGAGTGAGACTGTGTGGATGACTGGCTGGTGGACAACTGTGTGGAAGCGCTATCGGCTATCCATTGCACCACCTGTTCAACCTGCTCAGGCCTCAACAGCGGTGTAACCCGCCCCCTGCTTAACTGTCCCATAAAGGCAGGGATTCTGGATGAGTGGGATCCTGGCTGACCCTCACCAGCACGCATTGTATCCCCACTGGCTTCAACAAGGCCACCAACAGCATTTCCGCGCCCCGTCCTCGTCCACGTCCGATTCCGCTAGCCCCCTCCGCATTTTATTTTTTTTTGGTTACAATATTTTGCCTTCACAGCCGTGTACTAACAGTTCAGACGGTGTGTATGAACACTACGTATATACAATTATTTTGCAAGAGAACGCAAAGTACAGGTGCCAATGAAAAGGCTTTTTTTTTAAATATATTTCTAGGTACACAGCCGTGTACAAACAGATCAGACGGTGTGTATGAACACTACGTATATACAATTATTTTGCAAGAGAACGCAAAGTACAGGTGCCAATGAAAAGGCTTTTTTTTTAATATATTTCTAGGTACACAGCCGTGTACAAACAGATCAGACGGTGTGTATGAACACTACGTATATACAATTATTTTGCAAGAGAACGCAAAGTACAGGTGCCAATGAAAAGGCTTTTTTTTTAATATATTTCTAGGTACACAGCCGTGTACAAACAGATCAGACGGTGTGTATGAACACTACGTATATACAATTATTTTGCAAGAGAACGCAAAGTACAGGTGCCAATGAAAAGGCTTTTTTTTAATATATTTCTAGGTACACAGCCGTGTACAAACAGATCAGACGGTGTGTATGAACACTACGTATATACAATTATTTTGCAAGAGAACGCAAAGTACAGGTGCCAATGAAAAGGCTTTTTTTTTAATATATTTCTAGGTACACAGCCGTGTACAAACAGATCAGACGGTGTGTATGAACACTACGTATATACAATTATTTTGCAAGAGAACGCAAAGTACAGGTGCCAATGAAAAGGCTTTTTTTTTTAAATATTTCTAGGTACACAGCCGTGTACAAACAGATCAGACGGTGTGTATGAACACTACGTATATACAATTATTTTGCAAGAGAACGCAAAGTACAGGTGCCAATGAAAAGGCTTTTTTTTTAATATATTTCTAGGTACACAGCCGTGTACAAACAGATCAGACGGTGTGTATGAACACTACGTATATACAATTATTTTGCAAGAGAACGCAAAGTACAGGTGCCAATGAAAAGGCTTTTTTTTTAATATATTTCTAGGTACACAGCCGTGTACAAACAGATCAGACGGTGTGTATGAACACTACGTATATACAATTATTTTGCAAGAGAACGCAAAGTACAGGTGCCAATGAAAAGGCTTTTTTTTAAATATATTTCTAGGTACACAGCCGTGTACAAACAGATCAGACGGTGTGTATGAACACTACGTATATACAATTATTTTGCAAGAGAACGCAAAGTACAGGTGCCAATGAAAAGGCTTTTTTTTTAAATATATTTCTAGGTACACAGCCGTGTACAAACAGATCAGACGGTGTGTATGAACACTACGTATATACAATTATTTTGCAAGAGAACGCAAAGTACAGGTGCCAATGAAAAGGCTTTTTTTTTATATATTTCTAGGTACACAGCCGTGTACAAACAGATCAGACGGTGTGTATGAACACTACGTATATACAATTATTTTGCAAGAGAACGCAAAGTACAGGTGCCAATGAAAAGGCTTTTTTTTTAATATATTTCTAGGTACACAGCCGTGTACAAACAGATCAGACGGTGTGTATGAACACTACGTATATACAATTATTTTGCAAGAGAACGCAAAGTACAGGTGCCAATGAAAAGGCTTTTTTTTAAATATATTTCTAGGTACACAGCCGTGTACAAACAGATCAGACGGTGTGTATGAACACTACGTATATACAATTATTTTGCAAGAGAACGCAAAGTACAGGTGCCAATGAAAAGGCTTTTTTTTAAATATATTTCTAGGTACACAGCCGTGTACAAACAGATCAGACGGTGTGTATGAACACTACGTATATACAATTATTTTGCAAGAGAACGCAAAGTACAGGTGCCAATGAAAAGGCTTTTTTTTAAATATATTTCTAGGTACACAGCCGTGTACAAACAGATCAGACGGTGTGTATGAACACTACGTATATACAATTATTTTGCAAGAGAACGCAAAGTACAGGTGCCAATGAAAAGGCTTTTTTTTTAATATATTTCTAGGTACACAGCCGTGTACAAACAGATCAGACGGTGTGTATGAACACTACGTATATACAATTATTTTGCAAGAGAACGCAAAGTACAGGTGCCAATGAAAAGGCTTTTTTTTTAAATATATTTCTAGGTACACAGCCGTGTACAAACAGATCAGACGGTGTGTATGAACACTACGTATATACAATTATTTTGCAAGAGAACGCAAAGTACAGGTGCCAATGAAAAGGCTTTTTTTTAAATATATTTCTAGGTACACAGCCGTGTACAAACAGATCAGACGGTGTGTATGAACACTACGTATATACAATTATTTTGCAAGAGAACGCAAAGTACAGGTGCCAATGAAAAGGCTTTTTTTTTTTATATTTCTAGGTACACAGCCGTGTACAAACAGATCAGACGGTGTGTATGAACACTACGTATATACAATTATTTTGCAAGAGAACGCAAAGTACAGGTGCCAATGAAAAGGCTTTTTTTTAATATATTTCTAGGTACACAGCCGTGTACAAACAGATCAGACGGTGTGTATGAACACTACGTATATACAATTATTTTGCAAGAGAACGCAAAGTACAGGTGCCAATGAAAAGACTTTTTTTTTTTATATTTCTAGGTACACAGCCGTGTACAAACAGATCAGACGGTGTGTATGAACACTACGTATATACAATTATTTTGCAAGAGAACGCAAAGTACAGGTGCCAATGAAAAGGCTTTTTTTTAATATATTTCTAGGTACACAGCCGTGTACAAACAGATCAGACGGTGTGTATGAACACTACGTATATACAATTATTTTGCAAGAGAACGCAAAGTACAGGTGCCAATGAAAAGGCTTTTTTTTAAATATATTTCTAGGTACACAGCCGTGTACAAACAGATCAGACGGTGTGTATGAACACTACGTATATACAATTATTTTGCAAGAGAACGCAAAGTACAGGTGCCAATGAAAAGGCTTTTTTTTTTTTATATTTCTAGGTACACAGCCGTGTACTAACAGGTCAGACGGTGGGTATTTACACCTGGTATACAAAAAGGGTATTGCAGGCACACAGAACCCAGAACACTAGAGCCAAATAAACTGTATTTAAAAAAAATAAATAAAATTCACAGCCGTATACTGCCAGATCAGATGGTGCATATACACACTAGGTATATAACAGGGTTTTGCAGCCAAAAAGAACGCAGAACAGTAGTGCCAAATATAGTTTTGTATGTAGCAGAGCACCTAATACACCACTAATGCCTCTCTCTGTCCCTACTCCAGCAGCTATCCCTGAATACAGCAACCGTTCTCTGCAGACTGTATATTGTAGTAAAGCTATCACTGTACTGCACTATAGTAGCCCTGATAAGGGCTTTTAATCACGCTCCTGCCTGTCCAACAGCTAAAACCTATCTGTCCCTTCTCCAGCCTCTGTCCCTGACTAAGTTCACGCAGCATATGCGAACGAGCAGGAAGAGCTGAGTTTTTAATATTCGAGGTCACATGGTTTTTCCAGCCAATCCATGTAGACGCTGTTTTCGCGCTGCCAGCGTGCTCCGCGGGCCTGTCATACCCCCCCTGCATGTTGATTGGTGGAAAAAGAGCGCCAGGGAAGGTGGGAGGGGAAACGAATTCTAAGTGCGCCATCGCCGTTATACTCGATTGAAATCGAGTATGCCGAATATCGTAGTATTCGATCGAATACCGTCTCGATCGAACACTACTCGCTCATCTCTAGTAATGATGGCAGGCTCAGCCAATTTTTATTTCACGTGTATGGCCAAGCTTAAAGTTGTTTTCTCTGTGTTTAATAATGATTACCTACCCTCAGTATGAATATCAGATTGGTGGCACCCCTGACAATCAGCTGTTTGAGGAGGTCATGCCACTCCGGTTAGAGCTGTGGCTTCCTCGCAGCTTCACATGCACAGCACCATCCATTGGATAGCAGCTGCGCTTGGATTTGCAGCTCAGCCCCATTCACTTGAATTAGCAGCCACATTGCTCTTGTAAATCTGCCACCAGATATTCTGTAGACATCTCAGTAGAAATAGCACCAGATAACCACAGGGTTGATGATCCTCTGATAATAGTGATGCATAAATGATGTATTAGGGAGAATTCACTGCAATTATCAGAGCTCGGAAGTTGTATACCTTTGGGTCCATTCACACATCCGAACTTCTGAGTCTGCATCCTTTCCACAACGGGTGCGGACCCATTCATTTCAGTTACCAAAATGATAGAACTAGAGATGAGCGAATCATCCAAAATTCGCTTTGGCGAATAATCGACGAATTTCTGACAAGATTAGTTCTTAATACAAATTTATTCGGTTGAATTTGCGTTAAAAAATAATCGTTGTTTTGAAAACATTCCTCCACTAATTACGAACATGCGGTCAGTGTTGTTAAAAGTACGGAGTACGCAAGCATTAGCGCACAAAGTGCGTACGAATCCTTAGCGTACTATTGACTCGCGATTTCGTCATACGCACGAGGCTAAGCCGCGGCGTACAGTCTTTAGAGGCAGTCCATATGAGGTAGAAAAATAAGGTTCCAGGTATTCGGCTAAGTGCATAATTTACTAAAAAACACTGTACAATAAGTGCGTAATAGGACACGTTGCAGTACCTGAGAAAGAATACACACAATGGGCTAAAGTGCTTGATCGTTGCTGAACCTGTAAAAACATTATTGCTAAAATACAGCAAAGACAATTATGCAAACATTTTAGTGCAATTTCACATTTGCAAGCATAAAAGGCTCAGATATACGTTTGAGTCTCTCCTCAAGTCGTGGCTGCTTAGCATGATAAAACACTGGAACACAGTCCGAAATTCAACTGTAATCCTTGTGAGGTAATTTTGTAATCCAAACAGGTAACGTGTAATCCACATGGATAATATAAAATAGCAGCAAATAGAGAACCCTCTTTGCAAAGGGGGCTCCCAAATAACCTGGGGGGGGGGGTTGGAGGAAAATAGGCGTGCTTAGGCGCAACTGGGAATTTTCTGCAGAATGGGGGGGGGGGGGAGTCCTGACAAGCCATGTCTATCTGGGTAAGAGTCAAACAGGGGGCAATACAAACTAAACAAAACAAGTGCCAACTAACGTCAGGTGCAGTCCATGGTGTGGCTCCAATAGGTCCTCCTGAGGTGTCCTTTAAATCACTCAGCCAGTAGAATGGTTCCTCAGATGAGGGAACTGAAGTCCTCCTCGATTGAGCTACTGCTGAATGAGATCAGAGGACGCTCCTGCCTCCTGTAGGCCAAGCTCGCTGCTGTGGTGGAACTCCACTGCCCTCTTCTTCCTGAAGTCGGACTTGACCGGGTCCGGGTGGTGGTCATGCTGGTGAGCGCTGCAGCCACTTGCGCCTTTACTTTTTCAGATTCTCCTGCCGGTACAGCAGGGGGTAAGGACTTCTGGCTGCAGCGGTTGAGGCAAGGTTGCACCCAGGGAAGAATCCCCAGCTCCCCTGGCTGCTGCTGGCTTCATCTTCCAGGGTAGTTGGTACTGGTAGATCACCGTGGACTGGAACGTAAACAATGAAGTCGTCAGCTGACCCAGCTGAAAGGACTGTGATGATGGTGGCACTGGCAGTCCAGGGATCAGAGGCTCCAGCTGTGGCTTCTCCCTGAAGGCAGCGCACCGTTACTTCTTCTGGTGGTTCCTCCGGCCTGACTTCAGGTGGTGATGCAGGGACCAGGGGTTTAGGTAATATGGTAACCCCGGTAGCAAAGGGGCCTTTCAGGGATGCCATGAGGGTGTATTTCACCTGATCCCCCACGTACAGGCTGTGACGGCTTGGGGCAGGTACGGCCATTTCACTGACCTGCGGCCCACAAAGTACTCCTTGCCATCCTCATCATCCACCAGGAAGCCAGAGCATCGCTCCACAGAAAACCACAGGATGGTTCCCTTTCGCCGCTCCAGTGTAGGGTCTCCCGGCCTTGGATCCAGTACTTGGATGACCCAGTCCTCTACTGCATTCTTGTAGTCCCATAGAGTCTGGGCGTGGGCCATCATCGATGCTGGCACAATCGAGTTCTGCCCAATGGAAGGTGTTCTCCTCCTGGGAGGCGAAGTGGACGCTCCAGCCACCTCTGCCGCACCAACCACAGCAGCTGCACCAGCTGGCAAGGCGAATATGGAGTCAGGAGCCGGTGAGACTCTCTTGCACAGTTGTGACGCTCTAATCTCTGGAGCCAGTGGTGGTTCGGGTTACTCGTCCCCAAAGACCATCTCTCCCCACTTGGGTCGCAGTTCTTTCGCCCTGATGTTTGCTGTGGTCTGACTCTGGATCTTGTTCACCGCTGGCTTGAACTGGAGAGGAGGGCGGAGTAATGAGGGAGGAGTCTTCACTCCCTATACGTGCCAATAGTTAGTTCCCGGTGGGCCGGGCTGGTTTTTCCCGCTTCTGAGGGGGGCGTATCTTCACTTTCCCGCTCTTGAGGGAGTGTATAGTCATTTTCCCGCTTCGGGGGACCGGGGGAGGGGGCGCACGTTGCATACGTTGTGTACGTAGCATGCGTAGCGTTCAAAATTTTAAGAACATTTACGAATAATACAAAGCGAATCTGAAAAAATCCAGATTCGCTTCTGAGTAGGAAAAATGGAGGATTCGATATGAATCTACAAAGCGCCAAATAGATTCGCTCATCTCTAGATAGAACATGTCATATTCTTGTCCTCCTTGGCGGACAAGAATAGGCATATCTATCATAGAGATGGCCATGTGTGGTCCGCAAAATGCGAAGCGCACATGGCTGGTGTCCATGTTTTGTGAATCCACAATTATGGAAACAGTTCAGGCTGTGTTGCCATTTTTTTCAGCCCACAACTGCTCAATCAAATATATTACCAACTTACTGTACCTGCCTTTACTTCTTCTTAAGCTACCTGTACACTGTGCTGTCCAGCCACTGGATCCACATGCAGATTACTGCTACTTGCAGGCAGGGCCGGCGTTAGGGGGGGGCAAACTGGGCAATTGCCCAGGGCCCCCATGGTGGAAGAGGGCCCCCTGCTTCAGGCTCTTCAGCTGAACGTCCACAAATGCCAGCGGGCGTTCAGCAGAAGAGCGCTCAGTGCAGAGACCCAGCCAGCTGACTGAACTAGCCTGCGCAGCTGCCAGCCGCGCTCCTTGTATTCCTGGGCTGCACAGTGTTGGATGAGGGAGAAAGCGTCCCTCTCTACCTCCTGCAGCCGCCACTGCCACCAATTAAATCGCTCGTCTTAGCTGCACAGTGAAGGAGGGAGAGAGCGTCCTCCCCCACTGTGATGTAATCGTCACTGCCACCAATGAAATCACAAGGGGGGGGGGGGCTCTGAAGCACCAATGAAAACAGCTAATAAAAGAGGAGGAGGGAGGGAATACAAATGAACTAGGGTGGCTGTTTCTGAAGTGAGGAAAGTCAGCCAGAGAGTGCCCAGAGAATTGTGAAGGCAACAGCATCTCCATAAGACCACAATTGCTATTTGCCAGTCCCAGTCATTAGCAGCCCAGGCCCCTGACCCCACATGAAGGACTCATAATCATCAGATATCCCATACTGTACACAAATGATAAGCCTGTCTAAAAATAAAGGCAGCAAAAACATAATGTTACAGACAGGCCAGCAACATTGGGGTTAATGTGACTCATTAAGCCCAATGTTGCTGGTCCGTCTGTAACATAATGTTTTTGCCACTGCCATGTTAAAATATAATGGGGTCACATATTTTTAATGTGAGGCACATGCTCTTCTCAATTTGTCACCATGTGCCCCACATTAAGGGCCCATTCACACAGCCCTGTGAATGGGTCCGCGTCTATTCCGCAATTTTGCTGAATAGATGCGTCCCCATTCACTTCTATGAGAGCGGGCAGCTCTGCATAAAAAAATAGAACATGTCCTATTCTTGTCCGCAACAGCGAACAAGAATAGGCATTTTGAACAGGACGCCGGGCAGCATCTGTGGTATTGCGTGGTATCCGCAATACCACGACTGTCTGAATGCGGCCTAAGGCCTCATGCACACTGCTGTTGCTGGGCGTGGCCCATATTGTGGCCCACAAACAGCAGGTCGTCCGCAATATGCGGGCACCGGCCACGTGCACCCCAGGGTGCACACAGCCGTGCCCACATGTTGCAGAACCGCTGTTTGCACACGGTAAGTGCCCGCAAATTGTGGACGACCCGCTGTTTGCATAAGGCCTTAATGTGAGGCCGTAAATTGCGGCCCCGGCCCCAATGCACGGAAAGGCCGTGTGCAAGGGGAATAAACTTAGGATGCAACATTGAAAGTTGTAGTTATGTATTTCAATTTGGCGCATTTAATATAGTTAAATAAACACACGTTCACATATTTGTTTTTATTTACGGAATTGACGTAATGTGACTGTGTTGTTGGTACATAATTACAAGATTTGGGGGCTCCACTTTTGATTTTGCCCAGGGCCACATATTGTCTAAAACCGGCCCTGCTTGCAGGCCTGCACTTGTGTGTGCTATTATTTCAAATAGTGTACAGGGTGTGGCCTGGCAAAATGAGGTATTCCACATGTACCATAATTTTCGGACCATAAGATGAAAAGTGGCAGTGTGTCTTAAAATCCAAATGCTAATGAATGCTTCCGTTATGGCATGGGGAGCTGAACAGCATCAGGCCAGAAGAAGACCAGGGATCGGTGAGTAAGTGGCAGCACCATCCGGAGCAAGCCTGGTAAGATTATTTTCATTTATTTTTTTAATGTTTGATCCGAGGTCTGATTGGGGTCTTATCTGAGGCTGATGGGGTCTGATCTGAGGCTGATGGGGTCTGATCTGAGGTCTGATGGTGTCTGATCTGAGGCTGATGGTGTCTGATCTGAAGCTGATCTGAGGCTAATGCAGGTCTCATTTAAGTCCAATAGGGGTCTAATGGGGTCTGATCTGAGGCCGAAGTAGGCTGGAGAGAACTGATCTGAGGCTGATGGAGCTTGGGGATCTGACGGTCTGATCTGAGGCTGATGGAGCTTGGGGGTCTGAGAGTCTAATCTGAGGCTGGTGGAGACTGGGGGTCTGATGAGGGTCTAATCTGAGGTCTGGTGGAGCTTGGGTGTCTGATTTTGGGGTCCGAATGAGCCCTAAATCACATGAATGCTAGACTCTCTGTATAAATACTTTTGGATGCTCTCAAATGTTATAGGAGATTTTCATGGTCTCTACATTTTTAGAACAGAAATAACTATCATTTATTATAAAATGTACGATACAGATATTCTATATTTGAATGCAATGCTTGATTGGAATTCCAGCTGCTTCACTGAATTCAGCTCTAGGTCATTGCCATGTTTAATAGTTCACAATCTAGACTGAAGCTCCTACTGCTGAGATTCAATCTGTAACAGCATCTCCTGCCTCAATCCATCCATCTATTATATAGTGTTCTAAAGATGTACTATACCAATAAAACCATCCATCTAATAAAAGAACAATTGGATGCTGTAAAAACAATTGATGTTCCACTTTAGCCTGTGCGTATGTTCTGTTCAGTGGATGGAAATTTCAGGTCAATATCTTCTGAGATCAATATTAAAGTATCCTATAACTCATCAAGTAAATAATTAACCGCTATACTTGTAGTGATCTTCCTGTGGTTTGATACAAGTGGTTAGGAGATTGTGGTTGAGGGAACTACTTAATCATTCAAGACATCATGATGAATCCACTGTGATTCATACAGCACACTAATGGATCTATCATATAAAGAACCGCAGGGGGTAAATTACACCATTGAAGTATTATTACAGTTATAGCAGGTTGTCCATAGAGTCTTTAAGGAAGAAACTAGATCAAAAACATGAGCTACATACAAATGAAGGAGCAGGAATAAGGAATAAGAAAAGCCTTATTGATAGTACTTTAACTTTATTCATTTTCATATTCTGTTTGTAGTACATATATAATATTTTATGTAGATAAGACTCTTCCTCAATGTCTCTTTTATAGGGATTCTGTCAGCAGGATTACGCATATAGACCTGATTTTATGCTATTGGAGGTCTCCATGTCAGAAATTTACCATATATGTATTTAAGTGGAGACCAGCCATGCCTATCCTCAGTGGGCTCAGCACCTTATCATCAAGTCCCCTCCTAGCTTCTTCAACATCATTCTGAGGCCACACTGTAATCTTACTTGTGCGCGTTTAGTTGTCACCTAACCCTCCACACGGTCTCCCATCCCTGTGTAGCCTCATGGAAAGAACTGCGTATATATCAGTGTTATTGGTGTTATCTCCAATCCAGATAGTGAGTCGTGTACTTGCTGTGTAATATGGCCGGCACCCACAAGCAATGGCACTAGCCTAGCTGCTGAGCCCATGTCATCACTGTGATGTTCTATTACAGCATAGTAATGTAATATGTCACAGAATGGTTAACCATTCACAGAAACAATACTTAATGTTGGAGCATTTATTATTCAGATAAATCTATTCATTCATATTTTATCAAGATAACTAAAAAGAGGCTAGTTCAGTACTGAAATGCATTCTGCAATATATTTAATAAAGCATCTCTAAGAATCTATTATCACGGGTGAGGAGGGAAATTCCATCAGAAGGGACCATAACACTTTTGCTCTTCATTATTGAGATCTTGTGTCAGGACAGCCAAGGAAGGAAATTGGGCATGAACAAGAAGTTCCCAGGGAATACTACTAGAATGGGGGAGATTTGTCAAAACTGGTGCAAAGGAAAACTGTTTCCCATTGCAATCAATCAGATTGATCCTTTCATTTTCCAAAGGAGATCTGAAAAATGAAAGTTGGAATGTGATTGGTTGTTATGGGCAACTAAGCCAGTTTTCCTTTGCACTAGTTTTGATATATGTCTCCCAGGTGTGTATCTTAGTCAGACCCAGAGCTTGGGTTCCAGAACAGTCAGAGTTGAGAATCAGAGCCAAGAGAGGTAAAGTTATGGCCTAGTGGGCCTGGTGCAGGGTATCAGCTGCAGAGGGTTTTGACCAGTCAAATTTTGGAGCAGCTGGTGGCCAGTGGTTTAGTTAGGGGAACACGCATGGCGTGTGCCCAAGTACAATATGAGGGACCAACTCCAATCTTTAGAATACGGGTGCTGTAGCACTGCATTAGCCCTGCAGCTTCTTCACATTTTTTTCAGTTTTTTTGCACAGCACTGTACATGGCCATTCCAATCTCTAACAATGCAAATAAATGAGACTGTGCATGTATGTACCTGGCTTAAAGATGTTCTCCGGGAATTAAGAAAATGAAAATACTTAAATATTACTTTATTATAAATATATTCCCAAATACCTTTCATTAGTTATAATGGCTCGTTTTGTCTATTAGTACACACAAAACCTGTCCTAATTACCCAGCAGAACAAGTTACTTCACAACACTGAGGTAAAGAGCTGCCTCATCCTTCTCTCCTACTTGTCAGGGATTATGATCCTGACTACAGTTAATATGATCTTCTGCTGAATCTCTGTGGCAATGGAGTTCATGAGGAGACATGAAGTACAGAGAGGACGGACAGGACAGACTGTGGTAATAGAGACTGCATACAAGTGCTGCTGCTCATTAGCCACATCCCCACCTCCTCTCTGTACTTCATGTCTCCTCATGAACTCCATTCCTACAGAGATTCATCTGAACATCTTATCCGCTGTATTCAGGATCATAATACATGATAAGTGGAGCAGAGAAGAGGATGAGGCAGCTCTTTACCTCAGTGTTGTGAAGTAACTTGTCCTGCTGTGTGATTAGGTTCTGTGTGTACTAATAGGATGGTGGCCATGTTATTTTTCCCAATGATTGCTCCCTAGACAAAACAAGCCACTCTAACTAATTAAAGGTATTTGGGAATACAATTATAATAAAGTGATATTTAAGTATTTTCATTTTCTTAATTCCCGGAGAACCCCTTTAAGGAAATTGTACAGCAGGGGTGATTTAAACTGTTTGGGTGAAGGAATACAAGCACGGCTTGAAGGAGCCCAGTAATATATAAACCCCAGCTCTGATAGAGAACATGAGCAAGTCATATTCTCAGGACAGAGATAATCACAAAAGGGCATCTGGTTCCTGCAGAAGTTGTCCTCAGCCCAATCAAGAGTGACTGCTAAGTTGCAGAGTGCTCAAACACAGTTACATCTTGACACACTTACATCTTCTTCAGTAAAGAAAGGGATTGTTCACCTCTGCATTGAAGGCTCAGTCATAGATTCCGTCAAAAAGACAGGACAAAAAAAAGTCCTGCAAATAGAACATTTTTTTCTTCAGTACAACAAACAAACAAACAAACAAACAAATAAACAGGATCCTGAACATAAACTGAATGGAATCAGTAAAATTGTAGTCTGGTTGGTGTTCATCAAATTGATTCTCAGTTATGTGCTGAATCTGGCACTTCTGTTATTTCCGTTGTTTTGCTGCTCTAGAAGAACTAGAATAACTAGAGATGAGCAAATCCATTCTAAACAAATCAACTTTTCAGGACAATTTGAGCACTTTCAAATTGGATAGAATTTATTAGTACCTGAATCGAATCTGACAACTGATGCCAACACTGATGGCTATAATCGTCTGGTCCATCTCCTGCATGAGCACAAGTGAAGTGTTCCTCTTCTTATTATCATTAAATATACCTAGTTTTTCACTCCATAAGATGCACCTTTTCCCCAAAAGTGGAGGGAAAATTGCAGTATACTTTATGAAGCAAATACTGATGAGAGTTTCCATTATGGAAGTGCTCATTAGTACACAATAGGACCAGGGAGCAGTGAATATGGTGCTCCTGGTGCTAGCTGTACTCACCATTCCCTGGTCTTCTCTGGACGTCATGCTGCACTGTGTCCTGACTGAATACAGTGTATGGTCGTTGTGCACTATGACCTGACACTGTATGACGTCAGATCACAGTGCAGCATGGCACCAGCAAAAGACCAGGAAACGGTGAGTGCAGGAAGAGAACTCTGGATTTCCTGAATGGTGGTGCCGTCCAGAGCAGGAGAGGTAACTTCATTTATTTATTTTATGTCTGATCTGAGGTCTAATGAGGAATGGGGTTCTGCTTTGGCGGTCTGATCTGAGGTGTGATGAGGAAAGGGGGTCTGATTTGGGGATCTGATCTGAGGTCTGATGAGTAATAGGGTCTTATCTGTGGTGTAATGAGGATTGGAGGGTCTGATGAAGATTGGGGGTCTTATCTGAGATCTGATGAAGATTAGGGGAACCGATCAGAGGTCTGGTAAGGCTATATGCTTCCTTGTCCAGTAATGACCTTCTGACAGAGGGACATATGACTGCTGCAGCCAATTCCTTCATCATGCAGGAACTTTTGACACACTTCAGCCACATGATGACTAGCATTGTCATGTATCAGAAGGAACACAGGGCCCATTGCACCTTAATATAGTCTCACAATGGGTCTGAAGATCTCATCCCGGTACCTAATGGCAGTCAGCTAGCTAGCACATGGAGGGCTGTGCGGCCTCCCAAAGACTTGCCTCCCCACACCATTAATGACCCACTGCCAAACCAGTCATGCCGGAGGATGTTGCAGGCAGCAGAACTTTTTCCACTGCGTCTCCTAACTCTATTACATCTGTCACATGTGCTCAGTGCGAACCTCTCTCATCTGTGAAGAGCACAGGGCGCCAATGTCGAATCTGCCAATCTTGGTGTTATCTGGCAAATGCCAATCACCCTGCACAGTGTTGAGCTGTAAGCACCACACCAACTTGTGGACATCGGGCCCTCATACCACCCTCATGGAGTCTATTTCTGACAGTTTGAGCAGGCACCTGGATATTAATGGCCTGGTGGAGTTCATTTTGCAGGGCTCTGGCACTGCTCCTCCTGTTCCTCTTTGCACAAAGTAGGAGGTAGCGGTCCTGCTGCTGCGTTATTGCCCTCCTATGACCCCCTCCACATCTCCTGGTGTACTGGCCTTTCTCCTGGTATCTGCTCCATGCTCTGGACACTGTGCTGACAGACACAGCTAACCTTCTTGCCACAGCTCACATTGATGGGCCATCCTGGATAAACTGCACTACCTGAGCAACTTCTGCTAATCAAGGCGACATTACCTGTTTTGCGTGTGCATTATAACGTTTCTGTATCCTATATACCTGACATCCGGTGTAATTTTTTCTGCCGCTAATCAAGGCAATATTAACTGCACTGCGTCTGCTGTATAACGTTTGTGCAAGGAGGGACAGATAGTGTAGGGATAGGATTTGGCTAGGCAGGGCTAGTTGTTCTGTTTAAAAGACCCAAAAGTCCTTTTAAGGACTATTGTTATATCTGGCTGCAATATTTTTTTTTTCTTTTGGGGCAAAAATAACGCAAGTCTGCCTGACCTTAACACCACCTGGGCAGCGTGTGTATTATAAATTTTCTGTATCCTATATACCTGACATCCGGTGTTATTTTTTCTGCCGCAAATCAAGGAGACATTATCTGTGTTGTGTCTGCTGTTTAACGTTTGTGTATCCTAAATATTTCTGACATTTCGGTGTAATTTTTCTGCTCATACACTTAAAAAAAATCTACTGTACTTGTCATAAACTTGCATATATACCATTTAATATGCGCGAGGAGAGCAGTAAGGGACAGGGAAGTGGACGTGCTGCTGATGGTGCACGCAGAGGCCATGGCTCTGGGCGCGGAGAAACTGTGCCTGCTGGTAGAGCACAAGAAACAAAGTCATCCAAAACTCCTAGCTTCATGTCACAGTTTGCAGGGCGGTGCAAGACATCACTCTTGACGCCACACCAGTGCAACCAGGTAGTCGGTTGGATTGCAGCAGATAATGCTTCCAGTCAGTTAAGCACCACCCTCTCTTCCACAAAGTCCAGTCTCAGTAGCCAAGAGTCTGGTCAACCAAATCCTCACCCTAATCCTCCTTCCTCCCACATGCAGAGTCTGGGCAAATAAGTGATCCCACACTCGGATATTCCGAGGAGCTTTTTTCATCGCCGTTCCTTGATTTGGGCCTCTCGCCAAGCCTGCTTGAAGAGGAACAGGAGCAAACTCATGAGCATCCACAGTCTAAAGAAGATGACGGTGGGGAGTGGCAATTAGTGTCTAAAGAGGTGCATGATGATGATGATGATGATGAGACACAGTTGCCAATAAGTCAAGGGCAATTAGTGCCTCAAGAGGTTAATGATGAGGATGAGACGCAGTTAAGTCAGGTTCTTGCTAGGTCACCATGTCAGGAGGAGGACCAGAGTGAGGAAGTGGAAGAGGAGGTGGTGGACGATGAAATCGCTGACACAACCTGGGAAGGTGGCAAGCTGAGCGAGGACAGCAGTACAGAGGGGGAGGGATCCGCAGCACCGCAACAGGCTGGAAGAGGCAGTGGGGTGGCAAAAGGGAGAAGGCAGGCCACGCCAACCAGGCCCGCAACTGTTCCCCGGAGCAGCCACTTGCAGCAATCTCCCTTGCCAAGGGGTAGGTGTTCCACAGTCTGGCGCTTTTTTGAGGAAAGTGCTGACAATAAAAGAATTGTCATTTGCAACCTGTGCCGTACCAAAATGAGCAGGGTCGTGAACAACAGCAACCTGACCACCACCAGCATGATCCGCCACATGGCAGCAAAGCACCCTAACAGGTGGGTCGAACGCCTGGGTCCACGTTCGGTGTCTGCAGGTCACACCACTGCCTCCTCTTCCCCTCTGTTACGTGCTGTCCAAGACGCAGGCCCAGATGCCTCCCGCCCTGCACCTGCACCTTCGCAAGCACCATCAGCAAACATGTCCACTTCAGTGTCCCAGCTCAGCGTTCAAATGTCCTTACCCCAGGGATTTGAACACAAGTGCAAATACCCAACCACCCACCCACAGGCCATAGCACTAAATGCGCAACTTTCCAAATTGCTGGCCCTGAAAATGTTGCCGTTTAGGCTGGTGGACACTGAGGATTTTCGCAGCCTGATGGCAGCGGCTGTCCCTTGTTATGCAGTCCCAAGCCGCCACTATTTTTCCCGGTGTGCCATCCACGCCTTACACCAGCATGTGTCCCGAAACATAACCCGTGCCCTGACCAACGCAGTTACGGGGAAGGTCCACTTAACGACTGACACATGGACAAGTGCTTCTGGCCAGGGACACTACATTTCCCTGACGGCACACTGGGTGAACGTTGTGGAGGCTGGGAGCGAGTCGTACCCTGGGATGACACAGGTGCTCCCGACGCCAAGGATTGCGGGCCCTACTTCCATCCGGATTTCAACCACCTCTGACCTCTGTGAGGTTTTACGCAACTTTGATGAATCTATACAGATGGTGAGCGGTGATAATGCAATTATCAGCGTTACCATCCCACTTCTGTGTCTACTAAAAAGCTCACTGCTCACAATAAAGGCGAACGCTCTGCATGTGGAAGATGTGGAAATGGGGGAAGACCCTACACAGGGTGATAACCAGACCACACTCGGTTCGTCTTCTCAGCGCAAATTGGAGGAGGAGGAGCAGGAGATGGTCGCCACCGCTACAGAGGGTAGTACCCATAGCAGGTTTACACCATCTCTTCGGCGTGGATGGGGCGAAGAGAAGGAAGAGGACGAGGAGATTGAGAGTCATCCTCCTGGTGAGGAGAGTGAAGCCTTGTCTGTTGGGACTCTGGCACACATGGCTGACTTCATACTATGCTGTCTTTCCCGTGACCTTCGCGTTATACGCATTTTAGCCAATGCCAACTACTGGTTGTTCACCCTTCTCGACCCCCGCTACAAATAGAACTTCTCATCTCTTATTCCTCTGGTGGAGAGGACTAGCAAAATGGTGCAATACCAGAAGGCCCTTGTAGAAAAATTGCTCCAAAAATTTCCAGCTGACAACGCTGGCGGCAGAGTACGTAGTTCCTTGGGCACCCGAGGAGGGGAGACTAGGGGAACACACAGCAGTTCCAACAAAGGCAGGGCGACACTCTCCAAGGCCTGGGACAGTTTTATGACACCCCACCAGCACCCTCACCCTGATGAGCGGCCTAGTGTCACAAGGAGGGAAAAGTTTTGGAAGATAGTGAAGGAGTACTTAGCTGACCGTGTCAACGTCCTCAGCGATCCCTCTGTGCCTTATAATTATTGGGTGTCTAAGCTGGACACGTGGCACAAACTGGCGCTGCCTGCCCTGCCGCCAGTGTTTTGTCGGAGTGGGTATTTAGTGCCGCTGGGGGCATAATAACTGATAACTAGAGATGAGCGAGTAGTGAAATATTCGAAAGTTCGAAATTCGATTCGAATAGACCGCGAAATTCGACTATTCGACCGAGTATCGAATCCCATTAAAGTCTATGGGAAAAAAATGCTCGCCACTTGGAAATCTCAATTCGACCACTTGGAGGTCACCAAGTCCATCCTGAAACCTCAGAAAAGGATGCCAACACTGCTGGAATGCAACTGGGACAGCAGGGAAGCATGTCTGGGTGCATATAACGCGCCAAGTCGCACTATTACGCCACTATCACAGCCTCTCAACAATACACTCCAAAGACAATGTAACCTCTCTGTAAAGTGAGACCATACAAGGAAACCTTCTTTCCTCTACATTGCCATGGACCCAAGCCAAACTAGACAAAAAAGAAGAATGAAAATTCTGCACCCCTTAAAATCACGTTGCCTATGACAACCACAGATGGCATAGGCAAGGGGGAAAGCAATCAAGCCATCACTATTTTTCCCTCTGTGCCAATCCTGCTTGCCGGACATCCCAAAACCATCAGCCCGAGTAACCGGTTACTGCAAAGGCTTGACCAAACACTTTGGTTTGAGGCCGGG